>NW_021030564.1:127124-139778 GCF_004153795.1 Camellia sinensis | reverse complement strand
AAAGTCACCAACCGCTGAACCCCCAAACCCCCTGCTTGCTTAGATTGACAAATCCTCCCCCAATCAACCAAGTGATACCTGAATTCGTCTCCGCCACTTCCCCACAGAAAGTCCCTTTGGAGCCTCTCCAACCGCATTCCCAGCGACACTAGAATAACATGGACGAACATAAAATAGGTCAGAATACCACTCAAAACACTTTTGATCAGCGTCAATCTCCCTCATTTCGAGAGAAACTGCCTCTTCCAACCCGCCAAACGACGCTGAACCCACTCCATCACTCCATTCCATACTCCTTGACGTAACTTGACTACTTTATTAATGTGATACACCATACAAATACACCTGTTTAAACAAACAAATAAGTTATGTTCTTGTCTAGCTTATATACCTTTGAATGTAATAAAACCCTTGGTCATCTATTCTTGTACATATAGTTTTGATTCAAGAAATTTTGTTTCACGTTCCAGATTATTTTATAAAAATACTCAATTGATTACATTCCAAAATTACAATTTGATGTGCGTATATGCATACCTGTATATAGCTTATAATTGATTCTTGAAAATCAATTTAGGTTTTGATGAACTTATAATGATCTATAAACCCTAATGTGCCCTAATGTGATGTGTTTAATTTCATGCTATGTTACATGGACTCGAGTTCGAGTATCAGGTGTGGGTGTGTGTATCCAAGTGTCGACCTTCATAAATTTCAATTTTAGGATCTTGGATGGATATGGGTGTGGGATGTGTCATATACACATATATTACATATTATGTAATATTCTCGGATGAGGTGTTGTAAATTATGTAGAAATACTAGAAATTAAATAGGATTCAAGCAAAATATGAAATTTTTATATGGAATTTATGTGAGAGACTAAAACTATTACTTCACTAGCAAATGTGAGTTTCTTCCTCTTCATCTATTGTAACAAATTAAAGGGTCTGAGTGTCTAAATTGACATTTATTTGTTATTTCTTTGTCTTGATCTTAATTTTGGTTTCTTATTTGAAATAGATGATGTTATGGAGAACACACCAAAGCCTTACTATTGTTGTTCGTGCAACAAAAGTTAGGAGCACATTCGTGGGTTTCAAACTCATAATCATAGGCGACACAAGGATAAGCATGTTGAATGTGGTATATGCCACAACATGTTTTCTACGAAGGCCGAACGAGAGGATCATCGCCGTAAGGAGCATGGCCATCACAGGTTACACAAACACTTCATCATGGTTTTATGTTTATGTACTTATTTGAACTCCATTGGGGAAAATGTGCTGAAAGGCTTTATCTTAATCTTACAAAATTGTAGGATTAGAAAGGACATTTAAATTTATATGCACCATGGATCATCGGATCGTATTGGTTCAGATATTGAAGTAGTAGTATTACTTGCTTTGGTTTTGTTTGTTTGTTTTCTTTTTTACATTGTTACTAATGGACATCCTTATACATGGTACAAATTTGTATACCCGTTTGAGGAGAGACCGGTTCGGGTCTTGGATAGGCGGGATCAGGTCCTGCGTGGCAAGACTATTCCTTTGGTGAAAGTCTTGTGGAAACATCACGGAGTGGAGAAAGCCACTTGGGAACGTGAGTTGGAAGTCTGTGAGAAATATCCGGACTTGTTTGTTGATGTGTAATCTTGCAGTTCAATTTTGTTGAACTTAAGAGCTTTATATATATGTCTTAAGTTGTGAAACATTGAAAATGTTTTGGTTTATTGGAAGTTGAATGTAACATTATATATGTTGAATGTAGTGTTGAAATTGGAAAAATGGTGCATAATGTTGATGCATGTTGAAAGTATATATGTTGTTTACATATTGTGAAATGTCTCTTGTTAAAGGGATGGGATGACCGATAATGGGTCGAGTTGTTGAATGTTAAAATGTGTAACATTGTTTAAAATGGAGGAAAACCTGTCTTTTGAAAACTTGTGCTTAATTTCGGGGACGAAATTCTTTAAGGGGGGAAGGTTATAGCGATCCCGGGTTTACCCTTGTTGTACAGTGATCCGGACATGTGTCTGTGGATGTTGGTAGTTGTTTATTATCTTGTTTGCATCCTTTTTACTCTGTATATTGAGTTATAGGATGTGTTGGGCAGGTTTGTTACAGGTTGGGTGTGTTTGGGAGCCTAGTGTTGCTGCCCAGATTTTTGGACCTTCGCTCGAGCGAGGAGTTGGTCGCTCGAGCGAGAGTGGGGTTCATGTCTGGTGGGACGAGCCAGAGTGGCTTCGCTCGAGTGGGCGGTTGAGCTTGGTTCTGGACCTGAGAGTTGCCTTTCTTGGCTCGAGCGAGCTTCCTTCGCTCGAGCGGTCTGGGTTTGTTCTTCGCTCGAGCGAGAGGTCTGTCGCTCGAGCGTGCTGGTTGCAGACCTGAGGGTTTGAGTTGTTGGCTTGAGCGAGCATCCTTTCGCTCGAGCGTACTTCTGAGTTTTTGGCTCGAGCCAGGACTTCTTGGCTCGAGCGAGAGTTTTCTGTGTCTGGGGGCTCTGTGTCTGGTCGCTCGAGCGACAAAGGCTTCGCTCGAGCGAGCGTGTTTTATATCAGCGGACAGTAGCGTTTTTGAACATCACTTTTTTACTTTACTTTTCTTTCAAACCCTTGATCCGAGACTCTCTCTCTCTCTAAACTTACACTCTCTCTAAGATTTGATCTCCCCAGAGTGTGAATCTAGCCTAGGGCCTTTGTTAAAAAGATAGAGGGTATTGAGAGCTTCGATTTAATCTGAAAAAGTTTGGATTTGGAGCACGTTGATCTTCGAGTCTTCATCTCCTTTTTTGCTCAGACTTCGAGGTAGGGATACCCTACTCCTCTCTATGGATTTTGTCTTTAAATTTTAGTATTTTGAGATGTTGGGTTTGGTTTGGTAATTTGTTGAAAGTTTGGGGCTTTTGTGTAATTTTACAAAAGCTGGGGTTTTATTCATGATAAACCTAGATGCATGTTTGGCATAGAGAAAAAGTGTTGATACAGCTCATATGCTTATCTATTGAAGTGTTGATACAGCTCATATGCTTATCTATCGGAATGTTGATACAGCTCATATGCTTATCTATTGAAGTGTTGATACAGCTCATATGCTTATCTATTGAAGTGTTGATACAGCTCATATGCTTATCTATTGAAGTGTTGATACAGCTCATATGCTTATCTATTGAAGTGTTGATACAGCTCATATGCTTATCTATTGAAGTGTTGATACAGCTCATATGCTTATCTATTGAAGTGTTGATACAGCTCATATGCTTATCTATTGAAGTGTTGATACAGCTCATATGCTTATCTATCGGAATGTTGATACAGCTCATATGCTTATCTATTGAAGTGTTGATACAGCTCATATGCTTATCGGTTGAAGTGTTGATACAGCTCATATGTTTATCTGTTGTAGTAGTGATATAGCTCATATGCTTATCTATTGAAAAGTTTGTTTGATTTGATATAGCATTCAAATGTAAGTCATCATTGTTTGTGAAGTATGGGAGTAGTTTATGTGTTATTGGTACAACACCATAATGTGTATCCACCTTGGATTTCGAAAGTGTTCTAGTGATGAACTATAATCTCATCAAACGTTCTGGCCAGAGTACTGAGCCTTGTTTTCAAACTCAAAGTTGAACAAAAATGAAAAGTGAATTGTAATATAGACTTGGCTGTCATGGTAACGTAGGGAGATGTAAATGGAAGTGTCAGTGTTGACCGTCTATCAGTTGCTAATCTTTTAGTCATTGTTCATGGTTGGTTTAGTGTATTTCTACTGGGTTGTGGCTCACCCTATATGGGAATATCATTTTCAGGTACAGGTAGCATGCCACCTCCAAGGACATAGCTTGGGAGGCTAGAGGCGGACATACTTTTGTCGTTTTACTTTTGATGTATTACATGTAACTTCAAGCCATGGGCTTAATGTGTAAACGAGTAAGTACTCTTTGGTTGTAACCAAGTGTTAACTTGGAAAGCTGTAAGCCCGTAGGGCATTTTGTTTTTGATGTTACCATGTATTACTTATGTAATGAAACTCTAATGAATAAAAGAATGTGGTTAGTTTACATGTCAATGCATGTCTTATTTGATGGGTTTAATGTTTTATTTTGAGGACGTTACATAAATTACACTCTGCCCCCTTAAGTGTTAGCATATTTTACTTTGGTTCTTAAAGTTTATTTATTTTTTTTGCTATGGTCTCTAATGTTTCTATTTTTTCCAAATTTAGTCCAACAGTTAACTTTTGTCCAATCTTAAATGGAAAATGCCATATTAGCAGCCACACTGCATAATGTCACATTATTATGCAATTTTGAGTGAATACACTTTTTTTTCATTTATATTTTAATATTTTCTCACTTTAACCCTTAAAGTTTGTTTCACACTTTAGCCCCTAATATTTCTCATTTTCCCCAATTTAGTCCAATCGGCAATGTTCACCCAAAATTAGATGAAATCCAGTCACATTGCCTTTATTTTGAATCCTACACTCCATTGTTCCCTTTCCTCCCCTAGATCTACTAAAACGGTAATCAAATTTCATAGCCATTGTTTGGGGAGTGGGTTTGGGGTTAAAATAGTCACAAAAAATAAAATAGACTTTTTCGTCTCAATAAGACAAAATATCACATCTAATCTATAATCATTACATTCGCTCTCTCACAAAAAAAGCCAAAAAATCTAAAAGTCCTTCACAAACTAAACTTTTTAGCCCCAAGTTAAAATAATCACAAAAAAAAAAAAAAAAAAAAAACCACAAAGTCAACCCACTTCCCGAACCAAGCCATATAGAGATGTTCAATGTGTCGATTTGAAAGGGGGCTATGGTGAAGGATGCGTGATGGTATGTTTGAGATGTAAGACCATCTCTAACGGTTCACTAAACTTGACATCAAATTTAAATTTTGGTGAAAAAGTCACTGTTTGGTGCTCCAACGATTGCACCAAATCAGTATCAAATTGAGAATTCACCAAAAAATTCATCAAAGTGAGAACAGGCAGTAGCTTTCACCATTTCACTATGCGTGACCGTTGGGGAGACAAACTGGTCGACCAGCCGGTTGACCGGCCTGTTGACCAACCGGTCCACCGGTTCCCTTACAAAAAATTTTGTTTAAATAGGTCAAAAGATTTAAAGAGGTTAAAAAAAAAAATATGTCTTATTGGTCGACCAACCGGCCGACCCTTATTTTGATGCCTACCATTGAAGCAGTCTGTATCAAAATGAAAAAATAAATTTTTTTTAACTCAAATTTACTAAAAATATTTAGTAAACGATTGGAAATGATCTAAGTCTTTAGTGAAGAACTAAAGTACGGAGGTAGATGATGATAATGTCCACTTGTTGGTGATAAATCAGTATGACTCTCTTTATAGAATGGAGGGCTCCCTACCTAGGGTGGATTTCTTGTGTTTATCCCAGCGTTTCTCGATCTTTCCACAAATCCTTGTGGATTTTTCATTTTTTATTCTTCTTTCTAAGTTTTCCTCTACTCCCGAGTGTGGTCATCTTTGTCTCCCATCAAACCCGATTTCTGCTACCATTATCTTGTTCATTTTTCGAGTTTTGTTACTTGTTCTTTGAGAATGGTAGGGTTGTCTTACACAACCCTGATCTAGACTCCATTGTTCTGGAAGATGGAGATGAAATTAATGAGGGCGTATATCACTTGTATTTAATTGGGAAGGTTCTAGCTCCCAAATAGCTCAACAAGACAACTGTCTCTTCTACTATCAATGGCAGATGGGTCTTACAAGAGGCCCTGCGGTCCATCATGGGAAATCTGTTGATACTCCAACCCCTAAAGAAAGGAACCCCTATTGCTGAAATGAAGTTCAATTGGAGCCCTTTTTGGATACAAGTGCATGGATTACCTCCTGAGAAGCTAACTAAGGCTAATGGGGAGACGATCGAGAGGAATTTTCTCCCGACACGAAGCCACTTCCAAGGGGATTTGTTCTATATCAGCGTAATACTCAACGATTAGGACCCCTTGAACCTTAGATTTCGTTTAAGTTTGAGAAGTTATCTGATTTTTGTTTCGATTGTAAAAGAATAGGGCAAGACAGGAAGGTGTGTAAGTTTGTAACAAGAGAGAAAGGTAGTGTTTCTGGGTATGGGCCTGACCTGCGTACCAGTGTAGCTAGAAGTACTGGGCTATTGGTGGAATAATACAGAAAACAAGAAGATGCCATGGAAGAGCGACTCATTTTCGAGATCAACACCTGGGACCAATAGTCGCGGTGGCGCCTTCGCCGGGACGTGAGACAGCATGGTGTAGAAGAGGAGTGGAGCAAACAACAGAGAGGTTCATACATGATGGGCATAGGTATGCACGATCTGCAGAAAGTGATCCCAGGACGACTGTGGAGATCGTGCGGGAGAGGGAATTAGCCGAGGACAGTTTGGATATTCTTACGCTATGTTTGCATCGAGTGATTTGGAGAGAAAAGAAAAGAAATAGAGAGATATGTATTTCTCTTAGATAACTTAAATGGAGAGAAATAGGGAGAAATAGAGAGAAACAGAGATAAATTCATTTCTCTTATAATTCTTATTTTCAATCTTTCCAAAAATAAAGAGATTAGGAGAGAAAATAAATTAATATTTTCATAATACCAATTTTGTCCCTGTAAAGTTAAAAGAAATAAAATTATTAAAAATATAAAAAGGTTATTTTGATAATATAACATAAAATAATTTCTTTTCTTTTCTCTTATGAAATCTAACCAAACAAGAATGAGAGAAATTACAATCATTTGTTTTCTTTTATTTCTTACTTATTCAAAGAAGAAGGAGAGAAATCACAATCATTTCTTTTCTTTTCTTTTCTCTTCTCTTCTCTTTTATTCTCTTCTCTTCTCTTATAACTTAAGTAATCATTTTTTTTCTTTTCTCTCTTACGTTCCCAAACATAGTGTTAAATAACCTATGCAGGAGTTTAGGCTAGGAGTGGATCACCTGGATGAGAGAGATAAAGGCCAATCCTCTAGGCCAGGCCGAGGGGCCTCCAAATTTAAGAGGAGTGAATCTACATTATCTGGGCCAAAGACACAAGTTGGGTCTCAATATTTTGTTACTGAGCCAGCTGAGCATTAGATTATTGCAGCCTAGAAGACTGACTAGATCAATCCTATTCAAGCCCAATAGGCATTGAAGAGCTCAGCCCCTCTTTAAGCCCAACCAGATATGATCTGAAAACCATAGTAATTGATAAGTGTATTTTCACTATTTTTAATAGTTTGACTTTAAAATGCAAAGCTCTGAAGGAGGTAGAGTCCTTGGGCAGACAAACTAAATTGCTCAAGGGGAATGAAATCACACCATTACCAGCTAGAGATGTGGCTATCTCTTATTCTCACTCTTAACCAGTAGGCTCTGTTAAACAGAACATAACTGGAAGAAGAGAAAGAGAGGAACTGGTAGGAGTAAGAAAAGGGTGTAGGACGAACTGTTTGAAGTTAGTGTGGAGTCTGATGAGCTCTCTTATCTTCTTTGTTGGCTGTCTCTTCTCCTAGTGAGCAAGATTATTGTTCACAAGTACCTAGTACGTATCCATATGATAAACCTACTATTGTGGAGAAATGGGCGTTGGTGGCTGGCCACAAACAGCCACAACCTTCATGTTGATTGTGAGCTGGAACTGTTAGTGGTTGGGGCACTCACTAACAATCCAAATCTTAAGAGGGCTGATAACAACCCATCGTCCCAAGGTGGCTTTTCTTATAAAAACAAAAAATAAGTCAGCAGTTTTGGAAAGGATTCGTAGGCGCCTACATTTCACCAATAAGTGTTACGTGGAGCCACAAGGTCTTTCAGGGGGTTTCGTGCTTTGGTGGATGGACGATTGTCAAATAAATGTCTGATATACTTCCAGACATCTTATCAGAGCTATTGTTTCAAACTCCAGTGCCTCGTCTAATTAGGCTATTTCTTTGGTATATGCACCCCCGCAAAGATCACTTCAAAGGGCTTTTTGGGCTCATTTAAGCAGATGGCAGATTGCAACACCCAGGTTTTCTATGAGCTTCAAGTTGGATCTGAAAAGGTACCATTGAAAAGGTACCAAGGCTTTTTAAGTTTGAGACAATGTGGTCAAGCAGCACTTCTTGTATTTAAGTAATTCGAGCGAAGTGAGACGAGATACATGTAGGATCTCCGATGTTCCAAATATTCAAAAAACCTAAGTCTTGCAGAGAGAGTCTCAAGGTATGGAGTAAGGAACAATTCGGTAATAATCGAATCCGCATTGCTCGTCGCAAATCAGAGTTGGCAACTCTTCAAGCACAACCTTTTTCGGATGAAAATTTAATGATGCATATTAAAAAAAAATATACCTTGAATTGGTTCTTGCTCAGGAAGAAATGTTTCTTAATCAAAGGTTGCGTATTCGTTGGCTAAACTATAGGGACAAGAACTCAAGCTTCTTTCCTACATCCTTGGTACAGTGGCGGCAAAGGAATCATATTATTTAACTCAAATCGGAGGATAGATCTTGGCTCACTGCGGACTCTGACATTGATTAGCATATGCAAGATTTCTTTAGTAATCTTTTTTCTAGTGTTGGAGATCGAGATTTTGGATATGCTTTGTCAGTAGTAGAGCCAGTGGTTTCAAAAGATATGAATCGACAATTGATCTCCCTAATTAGAGATGAAGAAATTAGAACAATAGTCTTTCAGTTAGGAGCACTTAAAGCACCAAGGTCGGATGGGTTTCCGTGGTTTTTTTATCAGAATTACTGGAAGGAAGTTGGTGAGCATGTTTGCAAAGCGGTTAAAAGCTTCTTTGTGGGAGGGTGTTTGCTTAAAGAATTAAACCAAACAAATCTGGTTTTAATTCCTAAGGTACCCAACCCGACGAAGCTGTCACAATTTCACCCCATAAGCTACTGCAATTTCACAATGAAGATAATCACCAAGATTATTGCAAATTGACTGAAAAATATTTTGAAGGGCCTTATCATGCCAAGCCAATCTGCATTTGTGTCGGGGCATTTGATTCAGGACAACATTATTGTAGCCCATAAGGCTTTCCATTACTTGAAACTTAGGAAAAGGGTACCATAAGCCATATGGCTATCAAGTTAGACTTTAACAAGGCTTATGATAGAGTGGGATGGGATTTCTTAGTCGAGGTATTGCGAAAGATGGGTTTTCACATTAATTGGATTTGTTGGGTTATGGAATGTGTGTCTACTGTTACTTTCACTATTTTTGCAAATGGTGAAAAGAGAGTATCAGTTACTCCCACTTGCGAGTTGCGCCAAGGAGATCCTTTGTTACCATATTTATTCATCTTGGTGGCTGATGTGCTATCTCAGCACCCAAATAGAAGTCTCCGGAATAAACAAATCTCTGGATTGAAGCTAGCTAAACAGTGTCCGACCTTGCCAAATTTGTTTTTCGCGAATGACATGCCTCCCTTCCTCAAAGCCAAAGAAGGTGAGTGTCAAGTGGTGCTGGACATTCTTCAAGTTTATTGTCATGCCTAGGGGCAAGTGGTGAACTTTGATAAATCTAATTTTCAACTCTCCTCCAACGTTTCTATTGATCATGGTAATTCTATTTGCAACCTGTTCGGTTTTAAAATGACCCAACCTAATGCGAAATACTTGGGATTGCCATCTTTTTGGAGAAGATCCAAAGCGGAAGCTTATGAGTTTGTTATTGAGAAGGTCCTCTCTAAGTTACAAGGTTGGAAACAAATATTTTTGTCACAAGCTAGGAAGGAGATTTTAACAAAGGCAGTGGTTCCAGCCATTCCCTCTTATGCAATGTCATGTTTTGCTTTTCCAAAAAAATTCTATGCTAAGCTTAACTCTTAGATTAACAAGTTTTGGTGGGGGGAAATCTTGAGGAAAAAGGAATTCATTGGTTGAATCGGGGAGAAATGACACTGCCAAAGTCTATGGATAGAATGGGTTTCCGAGATTTCAACTCTTTCAATATGGCTCGCTTAGGCCATCAAAGGTAGAGGTTGTTGAAGTATCCAAATTTGTATTGTGCTCACATTTTGAAAGGTATATACTTTCCTAATTCATGTTTCATGCAAGCAAAAAAAGGGGCGACGGGTGTCATAGGCTTGGGCTAGCATTCTACAAGGTCGACAAATGTTACAAAAAGGTATTGGATGGCAAGTGAATGATGAAGTTAATATTTAGTTTTGGGAAGATAAGTGGATTCTGTCCATTCTTGGGTTCAGAGTGCTCTCCCCGAAGCCAAAGGGAACTAAGATTCAGTTGGTGAACGATATAATTGATGTTTCGACTAAAAGTTAGAAGGTTGATTCTTTGAAACAGCCTATGACTGAGGCAGAAATTGAAGCTATCAGTTCAATCCCTATCACTTTGGAAAGTATGACAGATTCCATAGTGTGGCACTTTGAGTCTAAAGGCAATTATTTGGTGAAATCAGGTTATTATAAGCGAGGGAGATGGTGAGCAATCTTAGTTCTCTTCAACCCTCTACGTCCTTCCAAGTCCCAAGCAAGTTATGGAAGAGGATTTGGATTCTTATGGTCCCTCCAAAAATTAAACATTTTTTGTGGTGGGTTTGTAAAAATGCTCTGGCCACAAAAGAGAATCTGTGGAGAAGGAGATGCGCGGTGTCTAATTTATGTCCTATTTGCCTGGCACAACCAGAGACTATTGAACAACTCCTCTGTGAGTGTGAGTGGGCTCAAGCAGTTTGGTTTGGCAATGATCTTCAATTTTTTGTTATTAGAGGTCCTAGGCAATCAATCCTGAAGTGGTTGTGTGACTTGTTAGATCAACTTCAGTCAGTTCAAGAATGTGATGAATTTGCTACCTTGATCGCTTGAATTGGGTGGTACATTTCAAAGGATCAAAACAATTTTGTTTTCAATAATCATCCTATTGACCCCTCCTGGACTTTACTTTGAGCTCGAGCAGCGAAAGAGGAATTTGATTCTGCAATTGAGTCTAAAAAAGAACAGCAATTCCAAATTTTGGAAGTGAATCCATTGAGAGGAAATGGGTGGCAGGGCCCTAGAATTGGGGGTTTTAAATTAAATTTTGATGTTGCAATCAGGAAGGGCTCTTTGGTGGCTGTTGCTACAGTACTAGTGATGGATGAAAGAGTTAGGTTGATTGATGGCCTTACTAGGAGATAGGTTTGCACCACTTCTATACATGGTGAAGCCTTAGCTTGCGAAAGTGCGTGCCAACTTGCACATTCTTGCAGCTTTAGATCAGTGGAGATTGAAAGAGATAACCAGAATGTTATTCACCTATGTGTATTAGAGAATGTTCCACCATGGGAGTGTGGTGCAATATTTACTGACATTAAATGGAAAGCGGTCCACAGACACTTTTCCTTCAGTTGGAAGCCAAGAATATGCAACAAGGTAGCTTACTAGATGGCTCAAGCCTTTCTCCATGATTGCCTCCCGATTGACTGGTGTAAACATCCCATTTTTGACCGCCCTTACAACTTGAACGTCACCAGTTGCACACCCAATAATGAATGTGTATATGCTTGTTAATTACTCGGAGTCCTCAGCAAAATGCCACAACTTTGAACCTTCAAACCCTACACACCTGTTGCCTTGTTTTGGACCGTAACCATAGTTCTTCAAGCCTGAAAAACCTTGGGAGTTGCCGGCCACCACAGATGGCTGCCGGTCACAAATGTGTTTTGGCAGATATTTTTGCCAGTTGTGCTAGCTGTTGTCACAGATGCATGCACTTGTTTACACGTGTATGTATTGATATTTCTGAGGGAGTTTGATGTTTGTCTATATATGGAGGACCTCCCTTCTTGCTTTCAAGGTTGGAAAATTTTGGAGCAAAATATTTTCTTTCACTCTGTAATTCTCTCTCTCTCTTTCTCTCTCTCGCGCGCGCAAATTTCTTGAGCCTTTGCCTATACACTCTAAAACAAACCTTGCCATCTTTGAGTTGAGGTACTTTTGAGCCTACTTTGAGCTCTTGAGGGTGTGTATGTGTTGAATTGTTGCTTAGAAGTGTTCTCATCTTCAATAGGTATAAGGCTTGGCTTGTTTCCTTGCTTTGTTTGCTTCCTTTCCTACTATTTTTCTACTATTTTTGGACTGTATAAACTCTGTAATTTTGGGCTGAAACTTGTGGTTTAAGGCCTTAAAGGGTGGAGGGGTGATTCACCTTTCTTTCCACCTTACTTCTCTAGCCTTTACCCTTGTGTTTCTCACCTTCACACTACTTTTTTTTGAGCTTTTAAACACTAATTTTCAGAGCTTTTTCAGTGGCTAAAATATTGTTTTAAAGTCTCAAAAATGAAAGGGTAGTCTCCCCTCATTATGCTTTGTTTACTAGCTTAACATGCTCCATATTTTAGTTTATTGTTCTAGCTTTTTTTGTCTTAATTCCAACATGTTTCAGGGCTGATTTAGCACTATTTTAGGACTATTTTTAGTGGTTCATTGCATTTGAGCCTTGTATTGCATGCTTGTAGTGTAATTGTCCTTATAGGCTTGGTGGTTTAGGCCTTAGCCACCAACATATTTGAGTTGATAGTGTTTATTTCAAGCTTTCCATACTTGTATTCATATATAATCACCTCTACAACCTCCCTCCTTTCTTGGCTTTTTATTTGCTTTGAAAGTTGTTTCAAACTAGTTGTTTGTTTAAGCATGAGATTGAGGTATTGTGCTA
>NW_021030564.1:104921-126969 GCF_004153795.1 Camellia sinensis | reverse complement strand
TGGTGTGCCATTTATATGAATATATGTGGTTTTGAATTTCTATCTGTTCACCGTAGGAATATCTGTTTGATTTTCTGCTTTGGAATTTAAATTGAAGGCCCTATCGGCCACAGAAACCGAAATTGACTACGCCATTGTGATTGGCATAATTTTTAGAGCCTACGGTGAAATTTAATTGAAAATTGATTCGGATTAGATTAAATAAATTAAATTAATGAAATGTTGCTCAATTATTTAATATTAAAGAAGTGTGATTAGAGGAGCTTATTTAAATGGGCCATTTCCACTCAATACCTCTTTTTGTATTCATTTGGATGAGATTACCTTAAGGAAAAAGAGAGAGGGTCGGCTAGAGAGGGAAAAAGGAGGAATTGTATAGTTTGGCTCAAGGTTTGTGAGATTTGAAAGCTAGGCTCAAGGATTAACTTCAATTGTGAGGATTAAAGCGCCTAGGTGAGTAATCAACCCTTAACTCATGAGTTTGAGTTGTAATTTTGTGAATTGAAGATTAAATGGTGAGTTAGATCATGAGTTGAGTTGATTAAGTTACGATTGAAGTCCATGTGTGCATGCATGTAGAGAATTCCTATGAAATTACATAATCTAGCATGTAATATGTGAATTATGAAAAATTGAGCATTGAAGCATACATACAAGCATGGTTTTGTTGATTTTCATGTTTATGAGCATCATTGGTGCTATTTGAAATGGAAATGAGGTCAAAAATTGACATGCATGTTTAATTATGGAAGATATGAAGCTTATATGAGGGTTAAACGCATGAGCCTTAATTATACTAAAGGAATGTTGATTTATTTTGAAGAATTGGGCCATGATTTTGAGCAATTGACCTCATCTTGTTTGTATACTCATAATATATATTGTATTTGCATGTTTTGAAACCAAAATTGTGGGTTTTGGACCTTTGGAGGTTGAATTTGAACTCAAGAACAAGTTCTAGAAAACCCAGAATTCTTGGCATCCGCTCGAGCGGGGGAACTGCAGTTCAAGCATAAAATACGAGCTCCCAGAATATTTTGCAAATATTGATGTCCGCTCGAGCGGGGAGATTCACGCTCGAGCGGGGAGCTATGTAGAGTGACTTTCAGCTCGAACGTCCGAGTTCATGCTCGAGCGTAAAAATGAGGCAACCAGTACTTTTGCAGACCTAATGGATTCGCTCGAGTGGGAAAGTCCACGCTCGAGCGGGGACCCCTGTTTCAGAAATTTTGTAAAGATGTTCTGTGTTTCGTTTTCCGTTCTCTTTCACTTTTAAGTACTCTTAGGCATGCATTGAGTATTATGAATGAATTAAAAGAATAAGAAAGAAGCTTAAGAGGGATGTATGAATTAAGAACAGATTGAATCGTTTGTGACCCATATGTGTTATGTAATGTGTAGGGTCAAGCTCCAGGGCAGATCACCCAGCCGTTCACTGTGAGTAATATCTTAATAGATATATTTTGAAATATGTTATTTGTCCAATTACTTATTCCTCTATAAGCTTTATGAGTTTGTTGATTTGAATTGTAGACAAATGTTTGCTATGCCATATGAATTGGGCCTAAGGCCATTTGCTATAAATGAATGGGCTAGAGGCCGTCTGGCATGAATGATAGTCCGACTTGAATGATAGTCTGATATGGATGATAGTCTGACTCGAATAATAGTCTGACATGAATGAATGGGCCAGAGATCGTTGGATATGAACGAATGGGCCAGAGGCCGTTGGATACGAATAAATGGGCCAATGAATGGGCCAGAGGCCGTATGACATGAATGGATGGGCTAGAGGCCGTATGACATGAATGAATATGCCAGAGGCCGTATGACACGAATGAATGGGCCAGAGGCCGTATGATACAAATGATTGGGCCAAAGGCCGTCGGATAAGAATGATTGGGCCAAAGGCCGTCGGACATGAACGAATTGGGCCCGAGGCCGTTTGATGTGTTTAGAATCGCAGTCACCTAACCTACATATACTTATATCTATATATATATATGCCTGATAAAAATATGAATTAGGCCCCAGGCCGTTCGGTGTATATTGTTCTAAGTACTGTTCGTGTAACTTCTTTATTTGATATTATTCACTGGGCTTTCGCTCACGCTCATTCATGTGTCTGTAGGTGAGCCAAGGGAGGTCCAAACCCAGCCTCAGTGAAGTTTGTGTGGAACAACCAAGGTTTTGAAGAGTCAACCCATACGTCTCACGCACGAGACTCGTCTTCACCCTTTTGCTATTATATTATATTTTGTCATGTTGGCGAGGACTTTGGATTACGATTGTATATAGTTTTGATTGGCTGACGTAGACTTGAATGATCCTGTATGTACAGAACTTTGTGTTAGTACATATTTTGATGTGAGTTATTAACGTGTATATGTATGGTTTGTTATGACGTGCCACATAAGCACAACGCTAAAGACAAAGTTTTAAATTTACTTCCGTTTGGCCCCTTTCCTTTGATGAGTTATGTCTTATTTGGTTTGAGGCCGTAGGTAATATCGTGATTACTAGCCGGTTATGTCCTTAACCCATGGGGGCGGGTTCGGGTCATGACAAATATCTTGTGCAATCATCGATAAATGTTATGAAATACTTTTTGCCTCCTCGAGTTTGAACAAATTTAAGATCACACGCATTAGTATGAATTAATTCTAAAGGTTTGATTTTTCTTTCAACCGATTTAAATGGAACCTTAGTTAGTTTTGCTTGTACACATATCTCACATTTGTGACTAGGATCAATTTCAAATTTTGGTATATGATCTAAACCAATTAGTCTACGCAAAGCATCAAAATTCACATGTCCTAATCTATCATGCCATAAGTTTGACTCAAGAATATAAGTAAAAGATGTGTTATTCCCTTACCCATATACATATCACTCTTTGTTAATACAAATTTATCAGACTCATATATAAGCTTAAAACCATTTTTACTTAACAAAGAACCAGAAACTACATTCTTCCGAATGTCTGGTACATGTAGCACGTTGTTGAGGGTTAGTTTCTTCCCCGATGTCATCTTCAAGATAAATTTCCCTTGTCCAGCCACAACAGAAGTAGATAAAATTCCTATGAATAATTGTTCACCCTTTGCAGCATCATTATAAGTAATGAACATCTTCTTGTCAGCGCAAATATGTCGAGTTGCTCCAATGTCAACCCACCATTCCTTGGGATTTTTAACCAAATTAGCCTCAGACACCACAGTAGAGAGATTGATGTCAATTATCCCGTCAGAGATGTAATCTAATTCTATTATATTGGCTTGATTGGTAGTCTTCTTGTTTGTGCTTTTGCGATCCTTCTTAGGGCGGCGGCAATCAGATGCACGATGTCCATTCTTGCCACAGTTATAGCATTTTCCTTTGAACTTTTTATTATCATTGTTGTCGCCTTGTTTAGGACCATCTCCAACAAACATTCTCTTTTTGTTATGTGGTTTGGGCACTTGTTCCACTACATTAGCCTTGGACTCAATGGGATTCTTACCATTCTTCTTTTCAACCTTATGGTTATCTTCCTCAATTCTCAGTCATACAATTGGTTCATCTATGATCATCTCTTTGCGTTTATATTTTAAATAATTTTTAAAATCTTTCTAGGCCGATGGTAATTTTTTCACTAACGCAGCGACTTGGAAAGACTCGTTAAGAGACATATGTTCAACATGAATATCATGCAAAATTAATTGGAAACTTTGAACTTGAGAAATTACCGTTTGGGAGTCTATCATAATAAAATCTAGAAATTTACCGACAACAAATTTCTTTGTGCTGACATCCTCTGCCTTGTATTTTTTTCCCCAAAGAATCCCACAATTCTTTTGTTTTTTTTGGAGGACTGTACACATTATACAACATGTTGTCTAAACCATTGAGGATGTAGTTTCTACACAGAAAATCAGAATGTTTCCAGGCGTCTACAGCAGCAACAACTTGCCAATCACTTTTATCATCTTTAAGCACTGGAGCCTCCTCACAGAGAAACCGGGAAAGATTAAGAGTTGTAACGTAGAACAACATTTTCTGCTGCTATCTCTTAAACTCGGTGCCATTAAAATTTTCTTTCTCCATGATTTATTGGAACTTGAACATGATTCTGGATAGGGACTGGAGTCGTTGTAACAATCGAAATTGGAGTACCACTTTCAGTTGCAGTAGCCATAATATCTAATTACAAAAATCAGAAAAATCGAAACCGACAAACAAATTAATTTTCTAGTTACTCAAACTAGAAAATAAGTTAGAACACAAAATAATTTTACTTTTCTAGTCACTAAAACCAGAAAAATAAAATACAACACAATAATTTTATCGATACAATGAAGTCACAAAAATATTTTGTCTTAAGATTGTTGGACAATCTTCACTATATTAAAAGTAAATTCTATTTGTGTACTCAACAACAAACAGAATACACAAGAAATAAATTAAAAGAAAGAGTTTCCAAAATCTGTTTAATTACATATATCAAACAGAAAATGAAAATAGAAAAGGAAAGAAGAAAGTAAAATAAGAACAGAAAATATTTTCTTAGAGTGATCAAGTCCAATGTTTAACACTGTCTCTTTAAGACAGATTCGTCCTCTCTCAAGTGCTCACAAAATATGGACGTCTATCTCCTAGGATGAAATGATCTTCAATGAATAGTAGCAGCACTACAAACTATTCGCACAACGAACACACTTCGTGTTTATACACTTTCTCACAGAAAATTAAATACAGTAAAATGCAGAGAGCAATGGCAAAAAGCAAGAACGAAAATTGAGTGTAAAATTCAAATGAGGGACTTGTCTATTTATAAGTGCAATGGTAGCTTTTCAGATTTGAATCCAACAAGTAACGAACTTGTTCGGTTTGAATTAAACAGATATGAACCTGTTGGGTTTGAACTTAACAGAAATGAATCTGTTCGGACATGTATGGAATTTGCATTGAAGAGGTGTAAAAAATTTGAAATTTTCCAACTGAATTTTGAATTTAAAAACAGTCAAAATTTATTTTCCAAAATTAAAAAAATAAAGTCAAATGTTTTTGGCCAAAAAAGAATTAGTATTGGGCTGGATAAGCCCAACCTAACCTTACACGATGCACCCGTGCCTAAGCCCAGCCCGAACGGCGGCGGTGGCAAGTGTGTATTTGTTTTGGCTCCAATGGTTCTACCTCACTTTGCCCATAACCCCCCTCTTTACAAAACTTGAGTGCCCCTTAGGGCTTATCCCAAGTTCCAAACCCAAGTCTTATAAACCCACACCAAGTTTGCCCACCAAAGTAATGTGGGACAAACTTTAACCCATTCTTTATGGAAACTTCACCAACATACCAATTCCATGGAGCTCACTTTAGTTTCAATTTTCCATTCACCCGATAATGATTTTGAGTAACCAAATATACGACGTGAATCGTTATGCGGCAAAGAACGCTTTGCCACATAGACCCGCCAACTTTGGCGCATGGGTCACACCTAAAAATTAGACCAAAATTCGGGAAAAAAATCTATTTTTTTCCAAACCATTTCTTACAAAAACATCTTAGGTACCGGCTGATATGTATAGAAAAATCAAGGCAGCGATACGGATAGGGACTGATATTGTGTGTGATTGAAAATCGCCAGCAAACCAGCCGGTTCCCATTATGTAACCGACTGTAACCGTTTTTCAAGCCGTCACACAAGCTGGGACTGGCAAATACTCATCGTGACAGCCGATACTCTTATAAAAATGGTTAAGAATTTTCACGACCACAGTACCCGATTCCTGATACGTACCAGCTGATACTATCGATACCGATATTCCGTGATCTATACCGTTACGTTACCTGATACCACAATTTAGAACCACGCATCTTAGTAGTTCAATTCATTGTTTTTCACTTTGTGAATTAAAAGTACTAAAAGTAAAACAAAGTTTTTTTTTTTTAAATATTTTTTTCTGTCTACAAAAGAAGTAGTAAATCATGAACATGCATCAATTAGGGGAAGCTAAAAAGCTCACACCCACCAACAAGCACGTAGCTTAGCTAGTAAGGGGTTATACTAGCTTAACTAAGTCCTCGGGTTCGAGACTTGGGAACGCAGTTGTGTTAAAAATTTGTTGGGAGAGCTTTGCCGCCCTTGTGGTTCTACCCGGCTCGAACCAAATTAGTGTAGGACAATCTTCACTGTATTTAAAAAGATTAAATTCTGTTGTGTACAAAATAACAACAAGAATATAAAGAAAAAGAAAATGAGAGAATTTGTTTGATTACAAAAATCAAACTCGAAATAAAAATAAATAAATAAAACCACAGATTTTATTTTGTTACAAAAACAAAAAATAAAATCTGATTAAATAAACAAATAAAAACACAATAAAATTAAACAACTTACTTGGTTAATTTATTTGAATAACTTTTTTGATCAAGTCCAGTGTTTAACACTGTGTCCTTAAGTTTTTTAGAAATTGAGTTTTTTATTTTTTATTTTTTATTTATTTTTTTAGTGAATATTTTTAAAATTTTAAACAATTTTTTTTACTTTTTTAGATGCAGCTTACTTAGATGTACTTAAAAAGTAGAATATTTATAAAAAAAAATATATTTTAAAAAATTAATAAATACACAAGAATGCAAAAATGTACTGAATTTTTTTGTTTTTGTTTTTGTTTTTGTATCTTTGTATTTTTGGTATTTAGTGAGTTTTTTAAAGATTTTTTTCACAAATATTATACTTTTTAAGTATATTTATGTTAAGTGTATCTAAATATTAAAAAAATGCTTTAATTATTTTTCAAAAAATTAGTGAAAACAAAAAAATACAAAAAATAAAAATAAAAAACTTCCATTTGGTTTAGTTTTAGAATCATAATTGAATGTGGAGTTATGTTTTGAGTTTTGAGTTGAGTTTTGAAACGAGAAAATTTGTTTGGTTATGAGTTTTTAAAAAAGTTTTGAATTGTATTTTGAAATTTTTTGGATTTATTTTTTTAAAATATTTAAAATTTTTCTAAACTTTATTTTTTTAGGGTAAATATTTTTTATTATAAATATATTTTTTAATGTGCGCTATATTTACTACATGTATGCGATTTTTTTAAATATTTATTTAAAATGAGTTGTATTTTTTATTTTAAATATATAATTTTTTAAAATATTTTATTTTATTTTATTTTATATTTTAAACATTTTTTAAAAAAATTTAATTTTTTTAAATATTTAATTTAAATTTTTTTTTGAATTGCCCATATATATCTAAATCAAAACAAATTATTTGGCCAATACTTAAAAAAATATATATATTTTTTACAAAAAAAATTAAAAAATATTTTTCTTCAAAATAAAAAATAAAAAAATACATTTTTGAAATTTTATATTTTTTTAAAAAAATAATAATAAATAATTTTAAAGAACAAAATAAAAAAATGATTTTTTTTTATTTTTTAAATAGAGTTTTGAAAAGAGTTTGTTAATTGAGTTTTGAATTGTGTGTTTAATTATGAATTTTGAAAATAGTCTTTGACTTGTATATTTAGTTATGAGTTTTGAAATATTTTTATTAAAATCACAATTTTAAAATTAAACCAAATACTACTTTTAATTTCTGAAAAGTAAATTTTGAAAAGTAAAACCAAACAAGATTGAAAAGCTTCTTTGGCTTTGAGCCTTTAATTTTCCTCACATTTCCCATTGAATTTGATGTACCATTATTAAGAAGAGAAAAGAAGCTTCCACACAAGCTTGTCCTTGAGGTTTAATTTTAGCTAATTTCTCGAACCAAATTTTTCGACGATAGGCACATCAATTTATTTCCAAATTCAAAAGCAACACTTTTGACGATACACACATCAATTTATTTTCAAATTCAAAAGCAACACTTTTCACGATGCGGACATCAATTTATTTCCAAATTCAAAAGCAACAGTGATGCTTAAGGAAAATTGTGATTTTGAATTTTAAGATGACGGGACAATAATAAAATTTATGCTTATGCTTCACAATTTTTTTTTTTAATAATTTTAAAAGATGTTCTTAACTTTTGGAAGCGTAATTGACTTATTAATACATGACGTGTGAGATAATGAAATATATAAAAGTCCGTGTGATGTTCATCCTTAGGGCGTCTCTAATGTCACTAAGGGTCCCATTAGGTAAGATGTTTACAGTTTGGCAAGTTATGAGTATAAAATGTAATGTGTTTGGGACAAATAAAATAATAAAAAAAAAAAAAGTGTTTTGAACCTTATAATAAAATAAAATAAAATCTGAATTTTTAATTTTATCAATTTAAATTTTAATATTTTGATTTTTTTTTATTTCAATTATTCGTCTATTTTCGCTAAGAAAAATTAACAAAAAAATAATATTTTAATTATTAAATTCAATGTAAGTATATATAAAATATATAAAATATACTTTTCAATGTAAGTATATATAAAATATACTTTTAATAACTAAAATTCTCATTTTTTTAATCAAGCTTACTTAATGAAAATAGGCAAATGACTTAGATTGAAAACAAATAATAAATTTAAGATTTAAATTGACAAAATTGTATAGGTTCTAATAGGTACATTTATTGTCCAACAGGTTCTGTGAGAACTAATGGCTTTTTTCATTAAACACTATTAAAAAAAAAAAGTCACTAATTGTTAATTTTCAACGACTTTTGCAAATTGTCACAAGAAATGTAATTAATTATAAGTTTTAGTAACAGTTTAAAAAAATCATCACAAAAAAAATCACTAATTTTTTACTTCTAGCGGCAATTTGAAAAATTCATAACAGAAAACGTTACTAATTGTAAATTTTAGTGACAATTTATAAAAATCATGACAAAAAAGAATCACTAATTGTCAATGAATTTTAACGACATATGCAAAAAATCGTCACAAAAAATTATTTTCAACGACGATTTTAGTATGACTTATTTTGTAACACCCCGAAATAAATAACAATCATTCATCTCATAACATGCCTTACAATTGATCAATAACCTCATATTTTATAATCTGTTTATAATCTTGATCATACAAATGATGATATATGTAAGTATACATTCATAAATCTTAGATGTTGAATCTATAGCATATGACATGGATACATGAATTAAAATAAAAGTAAAATCAAGTAATTATATGCCGTAATGGCCACATCTTTCCAAGCCAATAATTTGATATATCAAAATGAATTCAACTCAATCCAATTAAAGCCCAAAACTTGTATAAAAATAATTACATCAAATAACAAAATGAAACCCTTGGCTCTAAGTCCTCCCAAGTTATGTCCTTGGTGGAGGTATATCATTAGTACCTGAAAATTATTTTTCACATAGAGTGAGTCAAAACCCAGTAGAAATACTTTAACACAACATATAAATCTTAATGAAGTCATGAGGTGAATGCACATACATGCCATTTGTCAAACATTTCGCATTTCTATCTCAAAATTATGTTATGCCAGATTATATATCAATCTATGAAAATAAACCTTTTATAATAGAAAACAGGATAGAGGATACAAAACACTAGGAATCTCTAGGTACGTGCTTGCCAGCAGGCTATACAAGCACTACCAAAACGATTTTACCGATACTAATCGGAAAGATCGGCACCTAACCACGCGGGTTTCTAGATTTACTAAGCTATTCACCTTTTTTTCCTCAAAACAAAACATTTTCAATGTTTAGGTATGCAACAATGTTCAATGCAAGATGTATAGGTGATTAGTTTCAATTTACTTAATTCTCATGCAATTTCTACAATAATCAAAACTATCATCCATCGATATCCCAAAACAGATATTTCTATATAACAAATAATTTCCAACAAAAGATAAAATCTCATCATTTTCGAAATGGAAGTGATATTAGATATTAAACTCCACCATCATCATCAACATATACATTTGTTCCATTCTTACAAACCCAACATCATTTCCATTCTCTTTCACAAACCAATATCCATGATTTTATAACAAAACCTCCTTTACTTACAAAATCAATTTTAAGTAAAAAAAACCACCATTTTAAGAACTCATTTGAAAATCCCTCTTTTCAATTCAAAATCAAATCCTAGGTTTAAGCCAAAATCTCCAAACCACTAGATTCTATCAATAGACAAAAAACTAAGGTAAAAATCATACCAAAAGTTGAAGAAACCCCTACCCCAAGATTAGAAGGCAAGAGAGAGCAAGGGATAAAGTTTGGTGGAGCCGAAATCGATAACTCCTTCTATTAAAACAAAGCTCTCGACGTGCTCTACCTTTTTCTCCAAAGGGCTAGAGTGAAGAAGTCAATAGATTGAGAGTATTTGGAGCTTGAATGCAAAAACTAGAAAAAGAGAGTGTTGAGAAATTAAAATAGCTTGGCTAGCAGTGGACTTGTTCATAACATTGGACTTAAGAGCAACATAGGAGAAAAAAATAATTGTCCTATTTAAGTCATGCCAGGGATAAAAATCGTCACAGATAAGAGGCTCTCACTCCTTAAGCTGAAGACTGTCAGTGCTTAGGAAAAGTAAATTAGGTTACTTCATTACCTACCTGTCTTTCAAGTGATTATATCCTACAAGGCAAGCAACAGAATGCTAGCAAGATGGAATGACATACTAGTATAAACATGCCATTATTAAAAGTACGAGAAATTTTGGATTTGTAGGATGTAGATCAAGGTAGGATGTAACCTTTAAATCATACCTTTCGGTGAAGAGCCTCACGCATTCCTCCTGGATACAATAGGACATGGGACTTTGAAGCAAAAAGTTTATAGAAGTTAGTTGTTGATACAGGAACTGCACCCATCATTCTGAATGTGTCAAATCCATCTAAAATATATAATCATTAAACAGAGTAAGAGATAATTGCTGATAATTCTCCCACAGCTAAATTTCAAAGCAACTCACCCAAAAAAATGGGTTGAGAATTTTTCAATGGCCTATATACTCTCATGTTGGATGGCCAACTTGAGAGAATTCAAACCCTATTTTGGGAAGATGGAAATAAGCAACTCTTTTTTGCTTATTTTCTTACTTTTTGACTTATTGACAAATTCATTTGGGAAGTACTAAACAAGCAGTTTTTCTATTATTTTTTTTTCTTCAAAATTATTATAACATGGTCTCACATCACTTGTAAAAATGTAAATGGACCATATTACTCTCATTACCCTAGTCAAAAGCCGTACACACACGAGGGTATTTAGATAATTTCACTTATTGGCTATTTCCAACTTTTCACGTACTTTTTTGGCTCAAATAAACTGGTTTTTGGCCTTTTGAAAATAAGTCAAAAACTGGCTTTTATCTTTCTTCCCAATTGAAGTTATGATTATTTATGGTTATAAATAAAAATGATATACATACATATTATAATAGTGTGAATTTCAAAATAATTGTGAAAATTATAAGTGTGAATATAATAGTGTGAATTTTATGAAAATGTAAATACTCACACTTTCAACAAATTATAAAATAATATGAATTTTTAAAAAGTGTGAATATTTTTTGGGCGGTGGTATCATATGCACCAATTAGTGTACTAAGTAGTGTACCAATATTAGTTATGACATTATTATTAACCCAATTCATTATACAAACTATAAATTCCAAAAACATCTTAAATTATGATACATCGTCAATTGGTACATTAGTTAGTACACTAATTAATACATATAGCATTATTCATATTTTTTACAAAGCATAAATATTTACACTTTCAAAATTTCATAATTTTATTAATCAAAGTATGAATATTTACATTTATAATTTTCACATTTACTAGAAAATTCACGCTAATATATATATATATATATATATATACTGTATTTATGTGAAAGCTGGAATTGGTATTAATGCCACAAAATTCTTGTTTGTGAAAATACTTGCAAGAGCAATTACCTGCTTCTATAACTGCACATTTATAATTTTGTAGTTAAACATTCATATGGCTGTGTATATCTTCTAGTACTACAACAAAAAGCAGTTTTGGCGAGCAAAAATGTAAATTTCGTATCTGAAAGTAGGACAATTGGCGACTAAAATTGAATTAGTAGCCAAAAGTGAAGACTTTTGGCGACTAAAACAGTTTAGTAGCCAAATGTGTACTTATTGGCGACTAAAAATCAGATTAGTCGCTAATTACATGGGTTTTAGCGACTAAAACAATTTTAGTAGCCAAAGGTGAAGGTTTTTGGCGACTAAAAAAGATTAGTAGCCAAAAGTATGGGCTTTGGCGACTAAAAAATGGTTTGGTCGCCGATTGTAGGTGTTTTACCGACAAAAAAAAATGTTGTAGCCAAATGTAAAGGTTTTTGGCTACTAAAAAATTTTTAGGAGCTAAAACTGGACAATTGGCGACTAAAATTGAGTTTAGTCGGCAAAAGTGGCTGTTTTGGCGACTAAAAATCAGTTTAGTCGCCGAAAGTGGTTATTTTTAGACGGAAATTAATTTTTTTAACGACTAAATTATTGGTAGTAGCCAAAACTAAGGTTTTTGGCGACTAAAAAAAACTTTAGTCACCAAAAGTGGCTCCCTTTTTTTTTAATAATTAATTTATTTTTTACATAAATTAATATTGAATAAAAATAATTATATTTATATATATATAGTTTTAAATTAATACGGGTCAATATACTATATAAATAATATATATTGCATATATATTCATGTGATCTTGTGGTGGCATAGTGGATGGAGTGTGTTGGTAAAGGTGTACAAAGTAGAAGGTCCGTGGTTTGAATTTCAAAAAAGCCAAGAAGTTGGTATTTTTTTTTTTTTCACGAAAGCACCTTTGGCGACTAAAATTATTAGTCGCCAAAAGTCTTTATTTTGGCGACTAAATGGATTAGTCGGCGATTCAGTAAGTATTGGCAACTAAATGATTAGTCGCTAAATGTATGATTTTGAAAAGTGTAAATCACTATTGGCGACTAAAATGTTGGTCGCGAAAGAGCTGCTTTTTGGCGACTAAAAAAGTTTTAGTCGCCAATACCTCTGCCGACCATCTATACACGACAAAAACAGCGACTAAAAAAATTAGTCGGGAAAAGTAAAAAGTCAACTTTTTGCGACTAAAAACGGACTTTTGGCGACTAAAATGCGCTTTTTCTTGTAGCGTAGTCTCATGAAAAAGCGTTTTTCAAAAGTGTGAAATTTTAGAAGTGGATAAATTTTACACTTCCAAATAAAAATAAAGTAATTTTTTACTTTTTTTTTCATTTTATGTAATTTTATATTCAATTAAGATCTTATTTAATAAATCTCATTTAGAAATTTTAAAAAATTTAAATTTTATCTATACCAAATGTGCATTTTGAAAGTTATGAAATTTCTAAAGTTTTTCACATAAATAAATAAATAAATAAAATAAAATAAAATAAAACCTGCTATATAGACATGTTGACCAAAAAATGGGTAAAATTGTCATGAAAAAATATCTAATTTCAAAAATAGATTATCAAAATATAATTCTAAACTTATAAGATTTATTAGATCACAAATATTCTAGGTGAAATAACAAATCAGTGTATATTTTGAAAATTAATTTTATATTAATGATAAACTCACAAGCTTTAATTATTAAGAGCATAAATTTTTCCATGTATATGTAGTTATTTTTTGAAAGTACAATTGATTTGTAATTTCTCTAATATTTTATAGGAATTATGACTAAACAAGTTGTTAAAAAAGAATTGAATAGTAATTTTCTCTTAATTTTATTAACCTATATGTTTTGGCAACTCGCTAAACTAGTCAAAAAGTCAAAATATTACTACAAAAGTCAATTAAAATTGTTAGTTTCTAAAAAGGTAAAACTTCAATAAATCTCAAAATGTGATTGTGTGAATTGTATAGTCCTTCATTTTTATTTTTATTTTTATGAACCCAAATGTTTTATTAAAGCGGAAATTATACAAAAGGGTAGTCACTTACACATTTAAGTTTAATTTTTTAGGGATAAAAGTGAGTTTCTTCAAATGTAAAATTTCGCATTTGGATAATTCGCACTATACAGGTTTTGGATTTTCCCTCATTCTCAAACAAATCACACATTACGAATAAAAACGTAACAACCTAATATAACACACTAAAAGGCTCTTTAGTATATTTTTTTCAAACGTAACAATGTAACACTCTAAAAAAATTTCTCAGTATATTTTTTTCAAACGTAACACTCCAAATGTAACACACAAAAACATTCTTAGTATATTTTTCTCAAATGTAACATTCCAATCAATGTAATCCAAACGTGACACTCTAATGTAACATACACAAAAACACTAAAAGACTCATTAGTGTATTTTTTTCAAACATAACACTCACAATTTGAAATTATACATTTGCCCAAAACTTACTAAAGAAATTTTGTATTTCTTTTGGAATGGTTTGAAGAATCTCACATCCTTGTAGAATGGTTTGAAGAATCTCACATCCTTTTTTGGAGTGTTATATTGGAGTATTACCTTTAGAAACAATACATTAAGGAATTTTCTTGTGCTTTACATTTAAGTATTACAGTAAAGAGTTTTTTTAAAGTGTTATATTGGAATATTACATTTGAGTGTTATATTAGAGTGTTACAGTTTGAAATGATATATTTGTCCAAAAATTACTAAAGAATTTTTGTACTTATTTTGAAATATTTGAAGAATAACACATTCTTTTAAAATGTTTGAAGAATCTCATATTTCACGTTATTTTTGTACTTCTTTGAAATGTTTTCTAAATAAATAAAAAATTCTCATATAAAAATTTATCTTAAATTTGATTATCATAGATTATGTATTTTACCTTTTTAACACAAAAGGAAATATATATATATATATGTATAATAGAAACATGAGTATAATCATAAATTTAATTTCTAAATAAAATTAATAAAATTATTTAGTTTATAAAAAATTCTTAAAACTAAAGGGATCACTATTTTTAAAGATAGAATTTATAGTTAAATTTTCCTCCCAAAAATAACATTTTAATGAGAAAGTAATTAGCAATGAATTGAATCCATGGTCTAATAACAATAAGTGGTTTTATTTTTGTCGGTGATAAAAAAAACAAAAAAAAGGCTTATTTTTGTCATTTACTACTTGAACAACGAATGCGATACAACTCATCGGCAGCACATTGCCTTTTTACGCATAGAGGTTAACACTGGTATCTTCAAAACCCACGAGGTTGTGACACTTTTGTAAAATTTTGGGATATAAAATTTGAGATTTTCGGTTCTATATTTTCAGTGTCAATTATCCGGGATCTAGTGCAATGATTCTAGAACAGTCCTTTAAGTGTTGTATGAATCGTATCCAGGATTTGAGTGTGGGGTCGAATCTTGACAGCTGCACTCTCTGACTAAAATGGTGTGTGCAATGTGCAGTCAGTGCATATACCTGAAATTTGCCCTTTGTCCTACTCTAATTAAACCAAAATTAGATAGTTGATTCTAAAATCGGCAAAGAATAGACTTGGGGAGTTTACTCGTTAACCAAAAAAAAAAGAGAATCGTCAATGTTTTATTAAATTTGAGTAATAAAAACCTTAATTTCATATCGTTCACTACAATGTTAAATTAGAATTTTTATCACATTTTTTCACATTCCTGATTGTCTGGGAGGACAACTGGATAGGTGTCCTCGAGGTTGTCGGACATGAATAAAAAAGGCTATTAAAGTTGCTCTTAAGTAGACATTTGAGTGGATATTTGGAAGGATGTTTGGCCCAAAGGTAATAATAATAGATGAAAGACTCTCTTTATTTAATGAAAATTTTGGTTCATCACTCATTTAATATGAGTTTAATGAAAGGGTTAGAAGTTAAACCATTGTCGTTTTTATCAAATTTAAATTTAATGAAATATTAAATGTAACGTTGGAGATGGTCTGAGGAAGTAAATATTTGATGGAGCAATGATGCTACATAGCAATTTTATCATTTAATAAATAATTTTGGTTTGTAGTAAGAATCAGAATAATGATGAGTTAATGAAAGATAAGACTTATCCACTTGGTCATTTAAAACTTTTTATTAATCGGAACACTATTTAAAATAGTGTCACCGTTACACTCGATATTTTTTTCATGATAAATATTGTTTTTGAGAAAGATTAAAAGCATTTATATTAAGACAAAAACAAATAACATATAGAATAAAATAATAACAACAAGACCCTAAGAGGCCAAAGAAACAACCAAACAACAAAGAACAAAAATAAATTCACCAAAAAATCAGTTACGATTCAGGAAAAATCACCAATCTTCTCATAGATGTGGTTTGGAAAGGTAGATCTGTATCAACCCAACCAAGATTTGCATCAACACCCACCGTCGCCATTGTTGCTGTCCAACTCCACCACCGCCGCATCCGTAATCGCCAAAAGGTAGAGTTGAAGAGGAAGAACACCCATAATGGTATGAGAGAATGATTGAGAGAAGAGGGAACCATCGTGGGTGTCAAAAAATAAAAAAAAAAATCTATGTCAAAATGAGAAACACTCAAAATCTCTATTTCGGACATAAAAAGCTTAAATTTACACTCTAGAAGTGCAGATCTATACTCTAGGAATGTATGTGAAGTAACCTTTGTGTTTATGATTTTTTATGAAAAATTTACCCAAATATCCTATTCCAAAAAAATATGTATCAGAAAGTCTAATGAATTTTTTTGTAAACTATAACTCCTATTGAATTTGAAAATGCATGCTGTGAGGTCCTTTTACTATATTTTCTAGATATTCCAAATGTAAGTATATTTCATTTATGCACTATTGTCTTATTAAATTTTTGTTAAATGTGTCATTTTTCTTAAAATGTAACAATGAGACATTTGTGTGTTATTGCCTTATTAAATTTTAGTGAAATGTGTCATTATTAAAATGTGACAACGGGATATCATTCTAATGTTTGTACTATTGTCTTATTAAATTTATTAAATGTGTCATTATAAAAATGTGACAATGAGACATTTGTGCACTATTGTCTTATTAAACTTTTGTCAAGTGTGTCATTCTTATTACATTTTCAAATGTGGGATATAAGACTTATGAGTTTATAAGAATATTTATGGGATTAAATTATCTATAGTCATGGATATAAGATTTATAATAAATGCCTCTTTTTTCATTTATAATTATAAAAATATTAAAATTTGTACATAAATATTTAAATACACTTAAAATCCTGGGAAGGTATGATGAGCAGAGTGGTTGGCCACTGTGTGACGTTTTTATCAGATTGAACCTTTCAATATTTACTCATGACTTGTTTAAAAAAAAAAAAAAAAATTCATTCATTCATTCATCCTACTTTCACTACTTCCAACCACCACTTACCATTAATCATCAACACTGACCACTATTATCCGTGAGCTCTTTTGATAACTATTTTCAATCAGTACCTCTCATAACCGGTATTCCAGTAGCCGTCAACTACCTCCCACTGGCAACCACCTTTGGCACCACTCGACGGTTGACCACGATATTTCCTTTGGCCAACACATCCCTTGACCAACAACTACTCCGCCCACCGCCTCCTATAAGCAGCAACCACCTTCGGCAACTAGCAACTTTGACTAACAAGAAATTTTGATAATCATCTCCAACTATCAACAACCACCCTTAACCACCACTTCTAGTTGGTCACCTCTTTCACTTGTTTGCAAAATAAGTTTTTAAAATAAATATATACCAAATATGTTTTTTGTTTTTATTTTTATCAACAATAAAAAGTATATGTAAACATTATTAAATAGAACCTAAACATTTTGCCTAGCAAAAATACACAAAAGGTATATTTTTTATTTTATTTAACTACTTTACTAGGTATATATTTAACGAGACTCTTTATTTCAACTAGTCATTCAAACTAAATCAATCAATTGCGGAGGATCAAAAAAAAAAAAAAAAACCTAAATCAATTTTCAAAAGAAAACCATTGCATATACAAAATAAAAATGCTACATTTTTCATGGCATGCCAAATGCTTATAGAGTTGTTAATATGACATTTGTGAAATAGTTTTGGTTTTAAAAAATTGAGTTTTTTACTTTCTATGTTTTTTTTTGTATAAAAAATTAATATTTTATGATTTTTTAAAATTTTTTGGATGCACTTAACCAAGATATATTTAAAAAGTATAATATTTATGGAAAAAATTAAATAATTCATCAAATACAAAAAAAAAAATATAAAAATTCAGTACATTTTTGTATTCTTATATATTTATTAAAATTTTAAAATATTTTTTTATAAATATTTTACTTTTTAGGTGTATATAAGTTAGACGCATCTAAAAAGTAAAAGGCTTTGTTTGGTAGAGTTTTGAAACTTTAGTTCTAGTCATTGGTTCTCACGTGGTGTTTGTTTGCAGTTTTCAAAAATTAATTCCACACTCACTTTTGAAAACTCGATCGAAGGTGGGAAAATTTGGACTAACCAGACGTTCCACTAGTCATCCGGCCGGTGAACAGTGCAATTTTTTTATTTTTTATTTTTACAATTGACACATGTTAATTTTTATATGTTCAACAAAAAATATTTTCCGACTTTTAAAAAAAAAATTATGAGCTTTAATAAAATTTTGAGTTGTGTATTTGGTTATGAGTTGTAAGAATCAAATATCATATGTCACATAAAAAATTTCCCACTCAATTCAAAAAAAATTTCAAAACTCATTCACAAAACAAATTTTCCACACTCAAATCATAATTCCAAAATTTACAAACTCAAAATAAAACTCCTATTCTCAAAAATTCAGTACATTTTGTATTTTTATGTATTTATTAAATTTTTAAAATAATTTTTTTATAAATATTTTACGTTTTAGGTACATATAAGTTAGACACATCTAGAAAGTAAAAGATTTACTTAAAATATTATAAAAATTCACTAAAACTAAATAAAAATAAAAAATTCAATTGAAAAAAAATAATCAAAACCAAACAAGATGAATATTTAAAAAAAAATTAAATATCTTATATAAATTTTTAAAAGAATCATAACAATTATATTTGCAATGGTTATATTCTCATTTCAACGATCATATTCTCTAACAATAATAGTCAATAGTATTTTAATGATCGTACTCTTAACGGAGACCTTTCTTAGCATCACATGCTAACTACACGTGGAGAGTGAAATGAAATAAAGTAAAATACCTCAAAATATCTATTTGATCTAAAAAACCAAAATTAGAGATGCCTAATAAATTACACAATAAAATATCAACTACCTCACACTGAGATTTAATTGTGAATAATTGGTAATTTAGTTAAAAATTTATTATAAGTTAAAAAAAAGTTTCTTTCGTCTGTTATTAGAGCTGCTCTAAAGAGGGGAATAATTAGATGCTGCCTAAGTCACCTAAAGTTTCTTGGAAATTTAGCAAAACTTAATGCTAAAGTGTTTTGCTTTTCCTGTATGCTAAATAGAGTACGTGCTTCGACCTTCCACGAAAAGATTTCAGTACACATCCCTATGGAACTTGTTGCATATGTTTTTTAAATATTTGTTACGTATTTTTATTATAAATATTACACAATTTTTAGATAGTGTTAAAATAATAGGATATTTATTCATAAATTTCTCTTTACTTACTCTAATTTTTTTTTTTATATATTCCAATAAATCTTATGGGTGATATAGTTACCAAAATATCTTAATAATAATATTCACATTGACAATGTAAATATTTCGTGATGTAAACATTTATACTGTCAATGTGAATGTTCATACCGTCAACGTGAATATCACACATCAATGTAAATATTTACATTGTACAATATGAATGTTCACACTAAGTTGCTAACAGTTCAAAAAAATATTTGTAAGAATAAAATTATCTATAAAATATCTTAAATATGAGAATTAACATTTGGTGGATCGAATGTCCAAATAATATGACTTATTGAAATATAAAAATATGTTATGAACTAATTAAGATACAAATACTTAAAAAAAGATTTTCTGATAAATTTGCCTAAGATAACTTGTGATTCGGAAATAAAATTACTTATTTTTGTAGTAATATCATGCATTTTTGTGATATTGTTGCACATTTTTTATTAAAAAATATTTGCGATGAAAAAATACGTAACATTTCATTTCTAAATTACAAATTATTGTAATTTCTACCGACTCTTTTTAAAATACGTAACATTTCATTTTTTATTAAAAAATATTTACGATGGAAAAATACATAATATTTCATTTCTAAATTATAAATTATTGTAATACCACATTCCTCCGCCGATCTCCTCCGCTTCTCTATCTACTCTTTCCATCTCTCTCTATTCCTCTATGTTTCTCTGTGCAATACACACACACACACACACATATATTATAGATTGAAGCTCAGATCTGTGAGATCTATGATGATGATAATCTGTTGTTGATCTGTTTTTTTTTTATCTATTGTTCTGTTTTTTTTTTTTTAAATCTGTTGTTGATGATGATATATGATGATGATGATCTGTTGGTGTTGATATCTCTCTTTCTCCATGTTTTTTTTTTTTTTGATCCTCCAGCTTCAAAGCAGTTGTCACAAAAAAAATAAAAATAAAAAAGGGTTGGGGATTGTTCGGGGTCGAGGAAACCCAATCCCCGTTAGGGGCGAGGCCGGGGGCGGTGATGGGTTCCCCACCGGGGATCAGGGGCGAGGATGGTGAAATCTGTATCTTCGAGGATCGGGGACGGGGAGTGTGATCCCCGGCCCCGGCCTACCCGTTGCTATTCCTAATCAATAGTAAACTTAATTTCCCTATCAATTAGATCCCTGGGTAGTTCATTTGGGAAGACATCAGGGAATTCACAGACAACAGGAATAGCTTCCACATTAGGGCTATCAGAAATCACATATAAAACACTGCACAAATAGCCCCTGCATCCCTTTCGAAACAATTTGACGGCTTTCAAAGCAGAAATTATATACGAAGGTGGAACTATCCCATTTCCAGCAAACACAAATTCAGACAAACCGGGTTGTCGGAAGACAACAAATTTATTCACACAATCAATAGTTGCACGGTACTTAGTCAACCAATCCATACCCAATATGCAATCAAAATGAGCAATGTCTAATGGCAGCAAATCAACATATAATAACACATCCCCAATCATGATGTCATACGTAGGATACACATAAGCACACATCATAGAACCCCTAGAAGGTGTAGATACAGATAACAAATAATTCATAGGTTCTAGTGGTCTATTCAATTTGGGAGAAAAAGCATGCGACATGAATGAATGTGTAGAACCAAAATCTATCAGCACATATGCATTTTGAGCACAAATAGGAAGTATACCTGACACTATAGATTCAGTGTTCTGGATGTCTCCAACGCAAGACCCAAAAGGGGAGAATTAGGCATTTTGCCTATTGAAGTCAGATTTCGAAGCTCCAACGCGCTCTGCATCTGAGGAGGCATTTTGCCAATTCTCGTTTTGGCTCTCCACAGGTAGCCAGCATCCATTGCTAGGCAAAGCACTCTTCCCGCCATTGTGTTGGCCTCCATCGCTGCTTGTTCCATCTCTGTTCCAGCCCATTGATGATCACAGGTATGGCTCTCTTTCTCTTTCTCTTTCTCCACTTCCCTGTTCTTCCCCATCATCTATCTGCAAAGGAATACATGATTTAGGACAATCCATTTGCAAAAATTGGGTTTGTGTACTGAAATTGGTGCCCTTGTTCATGGAAATTTAGTTTTTTTTTTTTTGTTCTGTTTAATTTTTTTTGTTTTATGATTCCTCAATCTTCGTTTGGTTAAAGCTACAGAGGTAGAAAAGACCGATCATAAATTAGGTTCTCAAAATATGATTGTTTAGGACTTGTCTTTGTTCATGGAAACTTGATTTTATTCTTTTGTAGGACTTTTTTTATGTGTTTTTTTGTTTTTCATTTCTATTGTCTTTCCTTGGCAAATTTTTTGTTTTATGCTTCCTTGATCTTCGTTTGGTTAGGTGGATGAGGTAGATTTTCGAAATGCACTCAAGGTGTTCGAAGAAAAGACAGACTAGAATTTGGGAGGCATGAGTTGAATTGTGAACCCATGTGATGCATGAGTTGAATTGTAA
>NW_021030564.1:69807-104896 GCF_004153795.1 Camellia sinensis | reverse complement strand
ACCCCTTCTCTTTCTTGCCCATTGCACATGCTAGAGAGAGATAGAGGTGAATTGTTGTTTTTGTTCCAGGTTTATTCAAGCCCAGTTCTGAATTCTGTATTCTTTTCTAAAATTTGGATTGTATTACATGTTTCTGTCATTTTATATGTAATTCAAGTAGTGGGTTTTGTAGTTTCTTTGATAGTTTGTTCATTACGTTCTTCATCAACTGGATTTAGTTAGTTGCTTCAATTCTGTCTCTGATTCTGCAAAAAAAAAAAAAAAAGGATGAATTGCTGGTTCTGGTTTATATCTCAATCTGTGACTAATATGCTGGATTGTTTTTCAATATGAATAAATTAGAATCATGTATGTACTCTAGTTGATAGAAAAAACAAGGATGAATTGCTTATTAAAAGTTTTACTGATTCAAAGATGGTTAAGCACTGTCTTGACTTAATAGCTTGTCCTTGGAACATATAGTATAATTTTTCATAGAAAGGGGCAAAGTAAATGTAGCCAAAAATCAGTATGGTCAATATTGCAAGGGCTGCATTTTGCTAAAATCATGGCCGTAAACACTTCCAAGTACCAAAACTGGACGCGGCTGGGAAAGATCTTTGTTGTAAACTGAATAAGGATCATGTACTAAACAAGAATGAGGATATATTAAGTTGGTTGCTTTTCCTCATAACACTACTAAGATATGAGGTTGTCTGTTACTAACTATTTGATACTATAGATCAATTCAAATTCTTAGGATAAAGATGCCAGCTTATGTAGGGTTTCAAGTATGAGTTAGTGGTGTGTAATCCTTGTAGAGCACAGGTGCGAAGTGTTGGCCTGACCCCTTATATACTGTGAATGTTATCATAACCAAGTAGAAGATCAAATAATAAGGTTGTCAAGGTTGAAAACAAAGAAAAATAATTTGCTTGTGCGTCTCAAAACACACTCTAGTTTAATTTCTCTATACACCCCACCCGTGACCCACCACAAAATAGGGTTCTTGATAAATTCATACCATAGCATTCAATATAGGGTTCAAAAGGCGTGCCCAATCCATAAAAAGGCGTGCCATCAAAGGCGTGCCTGACACGCGGCGATGCACGTGATTGACAGAGCGCGTGTCGGCCTCGTCGTCTCTGTCTTTATAAACCAAAGCGAAGTCTGAGGCTTGGAAGCATAACAAACCAGTTGAAACCTCTTCGTTCTCTGTAACATTCTGTAACCAACCCTTCTCTGAAACACTCAGCAACCCAAAAACATGGCTTCTTCTTCCGTTCAGCTACCCAGAACATAGCCTCTTCTTCCCGTGGTCGCTCACTCTCTTTCCCGACCTCAACGAGTCAACAAGAGAGATAACTGGTGCGGTGGCCTGTGAACCTCAACCAAACACCTCTGGTTTTGCTCCGTTGAACTTTCGATGCGGTCGGTGGAGCAAAAAATGGCAGTGCAAACGGATATTAAAGCTAATCAGTATACATTGAAGTCCTGTGTTAAAACTATGACTGCGGTTACAAATTTGTCGAACCGGCTGCAGAGTAGGACAAATGAGGTGCAGCAATTAAACTCCCAGCTGGCTCTGCTCCAACGCATGTATAGGAGATGCGCGAGCAGAGATAAGTGTGCTAAAGGCGGAAAATAGGAGCTGAAGCGGAAGGCCACCGTGATGTTCCGATTTGGAGGTCCGCCATATGTTGCAGTGGAGGAGTATGGGGGAGTGAACGTACTCGGTGGAGGAGGAAGCACGGAGGCAACACCGTCAAGAGCCGCCCAGGACGGAGGCAAAAAGAAGAGACCGGCGGCAGAGTAGAGAAGAAAAATCCCGCTGGTGTTTGTTTGTTTGTTTGTTTGGTTTTTTTTTTTTTATTTATTTTTTTTTTGTGTAAAATTGTGATCGGGGTTGATCCCTGAAATGAATAAAATATGGTTTGTATCATGCTTTGTCCATTAATTGTGTAAAATTGTACAAAGACTTGTATCACTCGAACTTTCCCTTTGAGCATTGTTGGAATGAATTGAGATCCCAACAAAAAGTGGATGGAAGATACAACAACAAAGAAGCAAAAAAGCACAAAAAATGCATCTCCGGCAACGTCAACCCTTGTACACTAGATTCAGTAAACTTAGAGAACAATGATAACTATGATGTTGTGGAAAGACCAATAGGAAGGAAGGCCGCAAAGAAAAACAAAGCTAAAGATCTTGGAAATAATGTTACAGAGTCGCCTTTTGTGAAGCTCTTAGAAGAGATAAAGGTAAGAATGAATATTTTAATTATATATATTAAATAAATAAATATTTACAAATGCCACGTCAATATATACAGAATGTTATAAAAAGATTATTTATTTTTTTATTTATTAATGTTTATTATAGTTTTCTTTTAAAAATTAGTTAAGTTAGTTTGAATGGTTAGCTAAAATAAAGAGTATGGTTGGAGTCTACACTAGCTAAATTAGTTAGGCAAAATAAAGAAGGTAATTTTTTGTATACTTTGAAGAGGCATTTTAGAGAGCATGGTTGGAGATGCTCTGCCTAAGTCACCTAAAGTTTCTTGGAAATTTAGCAAAACTTAATGCTAAAGTGTTTTGCTTTTCCTGTATGCTAAATAGAGTACGTGCTTCGACCTTCCACGAAAAGATTTCAGTACACATCCCTATGGAACTTGTTGCATATGTTTTTTAAATATTTGTTACGTATTTTTATTATAAATATTACACATTTTTAGATAGTGTTAAAATAATAGGATATTTATTCATAAATTTCTCTTTACTTACTCTAATTTTTTTTTTATATATTCCAATAAATCTTATGGGTGATATAGTTACCAAAATATCTTAATAATAATATTCACATTGACAATGTAAATATTTCGTGATGTAAACATTTATACTGTCAATGTGAATGTTCATACCGTCAACGTGAATATCACACATCAATGTAATATTTACATTGTACATATGAATGTTCACACTAAGTTGCTAACAGTTCAAAAAAATATTGTAAGAATAAAATTATCTATAAAATATCTTAAATATGAGAATTACATTTGGTGGATCGAATGTCCAAATAATATGACTTATTGAAATATAAAAATATGTTATGAACTAATTAAGATACAAATACTTAAAAAAAGATTTTCTGATAAATTTGCCTAAGATAACTTGTGATTCGGAAATAAAATTACTTATTTTTTGTAGTAATATCATGCATTTTTGTGATATTGTTGCACATTTTTTATTAAAAAATATTTGCGATGAAAAAATACGTAACATTTCATTTCTAAATTACAAATTATTGTAATTTCTAGACTCTTTTTAAAATACGTAACATTTCATTTTTTTATTAAAAAATATTTACGATGGAAAAATACATAATATTTCATTTCTAAATTATAAATTATTGTAATACCACATTCCTCCGCCGATCTCCTCCGCTTCTCTATCTACTCTTTCCATCTCTCTCTATTCCTCTATGTTTCTCTGTGCAATACACACACACACACACACATATATTATAGATTGAAGCTCAGATCTGTGAGATCTATGATGATGATAATCTGTTGTTGATCTGTTTTTTTTTTATCTATTGTTCTGTTTTTTTTTTTTTAATCTGTTGTTGATGATGATATATGATGATGATGATCTGTTGGTGTTGATATCTCTCTTTCTCCATGTTTTTTTTTTTTTTTTGATCCTCCAGCTTCAAAGCAGTTGTCACAAAAAAATAAAAAAAAAAGGGTTGGGGATTGTTCGGGGTCGAGGAAACCCAATCCCCGTTAGGGGCGAGGCCGGGGGCGGTGATGGGTTCCCCACCGGGATCAGGGGCGAGGATGGTGAAATCTGTATCTTCGAGGATCGGGGACGGGGAGTGTGATCCCCGGCCCCGGCCTACCCGTTGCTATTCCTAATCAATAGTAAACTTAATTTCCCTATCAATTAGATCCCTGGGTAGTTCATTTGGGAAGACATCAGGGAATTCACAGACAACAGGAATAGCTTCCACATTAGGGCTATCAGAAATCACATATAAAAACTGCACAAATAGCCCCTGCATCCCTTTCGAAACAATTTGACGGCTTTCAAAGCAGAAATTATATACGAAGGTGGAACTATCCCATTTCCAGCAAACACAAATTCAGACAAACCGGGTTGTCGGAAGACAACAAATTTATTCACACAATCAATAGTTGCACGGTACTTAGTCAACCAATCCATACCCAATATGCAATCAAAATGAGCAATGTCTAATGGCAGCAAATCAACATATAATAACACATCCCCAATCATGATGTCATACGTAGGATACACATAAGCACACATCATAGAACCCCTAGAAGGTGTAGATACAGATAACAAATAATTCATAGGTTCTAGTGGTCTATTCAATTTGGGAGAAAAAGCATGCGACATGAATGAATGTGTAGAACCAAAATCTATCAGCACATATGCATTTTGAGCACAAATAGGAATAGTTACCTGACACTATAGATTCAGTGTTCTGGATGTCTCCTAGCACAAGTGCAAACACTCTGCTTGCCTCAAGGTTTCCTTGCCAGCATTAGTTCCCACGTTTGTTCTTAGAACAGAAACAAATCCAGTTGAACTTGCTGCAGGATGGTTAGAATTTTGGGATATGAGCAGACAATTTTTATCATGTGGCCAGTCTTGCCACACCGGAAACAAGCACTTGTTGATCGGTAGCAAGCACCCTTGTGTTTTCTTTCTCATTCTGAGCAAGTAGGGGTTGTACCACTACTTTGACTTGAACTACTGGAGGATCATGTGTTTTGCTTCTTTGAAAATGACCGACCCTTTTTGAAATAAAATCCTGATCTCTTACCTCTCCATTCAGTTGTTGGAGCTTTGGCTTGTTTCATAGCAGCTAGGTTGGCTTCAACCAGTAGGGCTCTATCAAGAACATCCAATATATTGGGTAGTTTCAACACACCAACCCGATCAAAAACATCTAGGTTCAAGCCTCCTTCATTTTTTGAGTCTTTTTGTAATCGGTATCCACCATGTGTGGAGCAAACTGGGCCAATTCGGTAAACTTGGCTTCATACTTTGCTATTGACATATTGCCTTGCTTGAGTTCTTGGAATTCGGACACCTTTCGGTCTCGGAACACTGTGGAAATTATTTTTCATAGAAAATCTCTTTAAATTGATTCCAGGTTAAAGCCCCATTAGTGTCTCGGATAAGCATCCACCTATGTCGGGTTTTGTTCCTCAATCTTTTGATTCTTCGATTATCAAGTTGGATTCGTCATTCTTCATAGGTACAATCATCTTTCAGTAGCACGTGCATTGGTTCAATCACATGTAATGGATCTCTCAAATAATCCAGGAACATTGAAATATGAAAGACATTATGCATTTGCTCCATAATCGGTGGTAAGGCCACTCGGTATGTTACTGAGTTAATCTTCTCAAAGATTTTGGAGGGTCCAACATATCTGGGTGCCAATTTGCCTTTCACACCAAACCGTGTCTGACTTTTCATTGAAGTCACTTTGATAAATACGTGATCCCCGACCTCATATTCTCTGTCTCTTCTTCGGACATCGGCATAGCTCTTTTGGCAGGTTTGTGCAGTTTTCAGTCTTTGTTGAATCAATTTCACATTTTCAGTTGTTTCTTGCACCAATTCCGGCCCCAACAAAGGTCTATCACCTACCTCGGCCCAACATATCGGACATCAACATTTTCTACCATACAAAGTTTCGTAAGGAGCTATACTGATACTTGAATAGTAGTTATTGTTATGCACAAACTCAGCCAATGGCAAGTAGGTTTCCCAATTCCCCTAAAAGTCCAATACACACATTCATACCATATCTTCCAAAGTTTGATTTGTTCATTCTGTTTGGCCGTCTGTCTGTGGGTGATAAGCACTACTTAGCTTCAGTTCAGTCTGCAAAGCCTGTTGCAAACTTTGCCAAAACCTTGACGTGAACTTTGAATCTCTGTTAGATACAATGGATACTGGCACACTGTGTAGCCTCACAATCTCATTCATGTAAACGTTGGCCAATTTGTCCGCATTGTAAATAGTTTTAACAGGCAGAAAATGGGCAGACTTAGTTAAACAATCAACAATAACCTAAATAGAATCCATACCTCGGGAGGAGTGAGGTAGTCCAATAATAAAATCCATGGTAATATGCTTCCATTTCCATTCCGGTATTGGAAGCGGCCAAAGCAATCCAGTGGGTCGTTGATGTTCATCTTTGACTTGTTGGCAGTGCAAACATAGGGCCACAAAATCAGCAATTCTTTTCTTCATTCCAAGCCACCAGAAGTTTTGTTTCAAGTCATGGTATATTTTGGTATTCCCGGATGCATAGCAAACTTTGAATTGTGAGCTTCGGTCATAACTTGCTTCCTCAAGTCTAAATAATCCGGCACACAAAGTCGATTCTGAAACTTTAGCACATTGCTCTCTAATATAAATCCTGGTCTCGGCTTTGAGTCAAGTTCATCTACAATCTTTTTCAGGAACTCATCTTCAAGTTGCTTCTCCTTGATTTCTTCAATGATTATAGGTTGAGCAGAAATGGCAATGGAAATCCCGCCTTGTTCACGTAACGCAATTTCAATTTCATTCTTCTTCAAGTCACACTGTAATTCTCTCCAACCGGTGAGCAAACATGACAATTTCCCAACAGATTTTCAGCTCAATGCATCTGCAACGGTACTTTCCCTCCCTGGATGATATAGAATTTGTAAATCATAGTCTTTGATTAATTCTAACCATTTTCTCTGTCTCATGTTTAATTATTTTTGATAAAGAAGTATTTTAAACTTTTATGATCTGTATATACTTCACAAGTTACTCCATATAGATAATGACACTAGATTTTCAAAGCAAACACCACGGCTGCCAGTTCAAGATCATTAGTCGGGTAGTTCTTTTCATGAGGACGGAGTTGCCGAGAGGCATAAGCAATTACCTTCATATTCTGCATTAGCATATAACCCAAACCTTTGTAGGAAGCATCACTGTAAATCTGAAACCCATAAGTTCTGTTAGGTAAGGTTAGAATTGGTGTAGTTACCAGTCTAGTTTTCAATTCTTGGAAGGCTGACTCCCATTGATCATTCCAATCAAATGGTGCATTTTTCTGTGCCAACTGTGTCAATGGCATAGCAAGCTTTGAAAAATCTTTCACAAATCTGCAATTCTAACCTGCAAGCCCCAGAAAAAATCTAACTTCTGACACAATGGTTGGTCTTGGCCAATCTACAATGGCTTCGATTTTCTGCGGGTCAACAGAGATACCATCCTTGTTGATTACATGTCCCAGAAATGCCACACTGTCAAGCCAAAATTCACATTTGGAAAATTTTGCATATAGCTTCTTTTCTCTTAGAGTCTGTAACACAGTTCTCAAGTGATTCTCATGATCTTTCCTGCTTTTGGAGTAAATCAAAATATTGTCAATAAATACAATAACAAATTCATCTAGATATTTTTTAAACACCCTGTACATAAGGTCCATAAAGGCAGCAAGTGCATTAGTCACCCCAAATGGCATTACCAAAAATTCATAGTGTTCATATCTAGTTCTAAATGCAGTTTTCTCTACATCTTCTGCTTTAACTTTTAATTGGTGATACCCAGATCTAAGATCTATCTTGGAGAACACTTGCGCTCCCTGAAGTTAGTCAAATAGATCATCTATTCGAGGTAATGGATATTTGTTCTTCACAGTTACCTTGTTCAACTCACGATAGTCAATACACAACCTCAAGGACCCGTCTTTCTTTTTCACAAACAACACTGGAGCACCCCAAGATGACATGCTCAGACGAATAAATTTCTTGTCTAAGAGTTCTTGGAGTTGAACTTTCAACTCTTTCAGTTCAGAAGTTGACATTCTATATGGGGTTTTGGAAATTAGTTGTGTTCCGGATATAACATCGATAGTAAACTCAATTTCCCTATCAATTAAATCTCTGGGCAATCTAGTTGAAAATACATCAGGAAATTCATTTACTATAGGGATGTTCTCTACAGCGGGATTATCAGAAGTCACAGTCAAAACATAACACATATACCCTCTACATCCATTCCTAAGCAATTTAGCAGCTTTTTATAGCAGAAATCAAGTATGGGGGAGGGACCACCCCATTCCCAGTGAACACAAACTCAGGTAACCCTGGCAGACGAAATATAACAGACTTATTCACACAGTCAATATTTGCACAGTACTTCGTTAACTAGTCCATACCCAATATGCAGTCTAAATGATCAATTCCCAAAGGCAATAAATCAACATACAACATCACATCACCAATCACAATGTCACATGCCAGATACACATACGCACATATCGTAAAGCCCCCAGATGGTGTAGATACAGATAATAAATAATTCATGGATTCTAAGGGTCTAGTTAATTTCCGAGAAAAAGCATGCGATACAAATGAATGCGTGGAACCAGAATCAATCAGTACACAGACATTCTATACATCCCCAGGAACCAATGCAAACACTCTCTCTTGCCATAGTGTTTCATTTCCAGTGCTGCCCTTGGCATTAGTTCTCGCATTTGACCTTGTTACAGAAGTAGACTCGGCTGAACTTGTTGCAGGACAGTTAACATCATCGGATTTCAGCGGACAATCCCTAACCATGTGGCCAGCCTTGCCACACCGAAAACACGCATCTGATGCACGTTAACACGCACCTTTATGCTTTATTCCGCAGTCGGGATAGTTTAGAATCGAGCCACTATTCTGACTAGAGCTACTAAAGGATCTTGTATTCTGCCTTTTTGGAATGACCGAACTTTCTTGAAATTTAATCCAGACCTTTTACTTTTCCATTCTGTGGTTAGTGCCTTGGCTTGTTTTATTGCTGCTAGGGTGGCTTCTGCCATTATTGCTCTATCCAAAACTTCCACATAGGTAGGCAACTTCAAGATGCCTACTCGATCAAACACTTCCAAATCTAAGCCGCCTTCAAATTTTCACGCCTTTTTGTAATTAGTATCCACCATGTGTGGGGCAAACCGAGCCAACTCAATGAATTTGGCTTTATACTCGACCATGGACATCCTACCCTGCTTAAGTTCTTGAAACTCTGACACTTTCCGATCTCAATATCTCATTGAATTGGGTCCATGTCATGTCCCCATTGTTATTTCGAACTAACAACCACCATCTTCGGGCTTCATCCTTTAAGGTATAGGTGGCCAAGAGTACTCGTCGCGGCTCAAGGAAACTATAATAACCTGAAAATTTAAATAGTCCTTTAAATCTTATATTAGTATTATTTAATTATAAATGATTTCAAAAAAATAATTTTAACTTTATATTATTATTCGATATTATTTTCTGAGTTTTATGGTATTTTTATTATATTTTTCTCTATATTTTTCCTGAATCAAAATACACTGAAATATAACATTTTCGGTACAACTATGATGTGTGGTCCCCAAGTCACTTGTTGCCTACGCCTTGTCACCTATATATATAAGGATAAACAGCATGTCCCATTAACACTCTTAGTCTCTCTCTCTCTCTCTCTCTCTCTCTCTCTCTCTCTCTCTGCCTCTAAGTGTTTTATTTTATATATAAAACTTTGAGTTTAGTTTGGAGTATCTACTAAGTCGTAGTGAGTGAAAGATAAAAGTTGGAATTAAAGTTAAGGTGAGTTATATTATACCTTGAGTTACCATAATATATTTTACGTATGTTTTTACTTACCATACTTTATTTTATACAAGTTATATTTTATGAGTTATATTAATACAAGTTATGTTTTACAAATATTTCAATTACGTGAACTAATTTCTGAACTCTATTTGTTTAAAATGAAACTCGTGGATATGTTTGTTTATATTTTAAAGAATATTTGACTATGACCTTATATACAATTATGTTTTGTAAGTACCACCACGGGAGTCTCACGCCTTGAGGGACTTAAATAACCATTGACATATGTTTGGTCACTTTATGGCCCTCTGTTATCATGGATCTATTGACCTCTGTTCCGTGCGGAGCAAAGTATTGTGCGGAGATAAGTGCTACACTATTGTGGAAGCCACCTCTATAATCCGTACGAGTCACCTCTTGAATCCGTATCTCTGTTCTGACTGTCACTCTTGTGACCTTTGTTCCGTTCTGTTCGATACCGTGGTTATGGTTATATATTTACATAATCTCAGTTTTGCTACTTAAATGATTATTTGTTCAGACTAAGTTATCGTAAATATTTTAGTTACATAACTATCCATGGTTATTTTGTGTCCCTTATACTCTTGGCATAATATTTCTCACTCTGCCATGTGCTTATAGCTGTTTACCAATTTTCAAGAAACCATACAATTTAGAAATAGCTTTTGGAAAATCTTAGACGTGGGGCTACGGAATAGACACACACAACACTTTTATGATATTTTCTATGTAAATATCGGCCTTTTTGGTCAATAAATTTTGTTATAAAAATAAAAACTCCAATGATTATTTTGGTACCCTCACTTGAGTATTATTTCCGCTCACATTTATTAATTTGTTCAAGAATTGGCCGGAGGTAACTTCAGTTACTGGCCATCACGATACTTAACCCTTGCGTACAGGGAGCGGGTCGTAACAGAGACACTTCAAATAACTTTTCCATTTCGAGCAACCATGTTTCTTCCTTTAAGGGTTCAATACCACCCACGAAAGTTGGCGGTTTCATCTTCATAAACTTCTAGGTCAAGTTGATTATATCATTGTTATTTGGCTCATTTTGTGCTGGTGGAGGGGGCAAAGGTTCTGGCCTCTGTTGTTGAGTCATTGTTTCAATTAAAGCTGCAAGCATTTGCTCCATGCGACCCTCAGATGATTTGGCTACTCCATCATTTCTTGTATTCTCCATTTGCTATAGGTAAATAGAGCACTATAAACATAGGCAAATAGTCCTTTTCATAACATTCAGATCATTTGTTTCAATTTCATGTGTTCATGTTCTGATATAGTTTCTCACGCACATAAATTAATACACGCTCACACATGCAGATGGAATGTCCCTAACTCTCACTAGGACATCCTATAGCTCATATGGACTCGTGTGTACGATATAATGCGTGCTCTGATACCACTCTGTCACGATCCAAACCCGCCCCTATAGGTTCAGCGTCGTAACCGGCCAGTAATCCTTGGATTACCAAAGGCTTTTGAACAGAATAACTTATAATTAGGGGCGGCGAAAGCGAATATAGAAACATACATAGTCCATTGAGTTGTGGAGACGTATATGGGATATAAATTTTAAACCTTTATACACATATTCGTGATGTCATGTTGTACTAGTCTCACATCACATTTATCAGATATAGCTAAAAAGAGACTTAGCCCAATGTACAAATAACAGAAAACTTGTTCATAACCCAAAAGAAAACAAAGCCTTTACGTTCACAAATCATGACCATAAGACGTATGGAACCTTCTCGGGAGGCACAAAGGCTGGCTTACAAAAACTCTCTAGGCGATTATCACTGACTCTGGCCACGTGCTTGATCACCTATGTACATAAATAATAGAGTGAGCGGAAGCCTAGTGAATAATAACAAAGTAAAGAGTTTAATGAATTATGTCCATCTCAGAGTTAGAAATCAGAGTTTATATCAGAAACAGATTCTTATGCATATTCAGATTTCAAATCAGAAACAGATTCAGATTCACGTACTTATCCAGAAATCATAAACAGTTATAGGTGGAACGTCCATTAGTTATCATATCAACTTGGTCCTGAGACCCATATATATAGTCAGTGCCGATGACCATAAAGGTCCATATCTTGCGCGCAAGTAGCCATGGTATTGTTACCCCTAGGTGAGGACCACATGAATATAGGCCTCGGTATTGTTACCCCAGAGCAAGGCTACGTGAATATAGGCCTCGATATTGTTAACCCCAGGCAAAGGCCACATGAATATAAGCCACGGTATTGTTACCCCCGGGTGAGGGCTACGTGTATATTAGCAACATTATTGTTACTCCCGGGCGAGGGCCACGTGAACCATGGATGCCACAACTATATTTCAGAAAAATGGACATTCATTCATGTTTCATAAAATAGCATTTCAGAGAACAGATCATATCATATCAATCAGAAAATATTTATAATTAAACATAGTTTTATAGACTTATTGCTCATAGATAGCTCCAAAGCAAACAGACAGAGTAGACAGATCAGATAACTTGTGGCGCATGGCCTACACAGATACAGAACGATGTAGACACCCCATTTTTTACAGCCCTTACGACTTAGGCGTCATCGCTTGCACACTCCATGATGAGTCTATATACTTGTCAAGTGCTCAAAGTCCTCAGCGGAATGCCATAGCATTGAGCCTTTTAAACCCTACACCTGTTGCCTTGTTTTTGGACCAAAACCCAGAGATTTTCAAGCCTACAACCTTCGGTAGCCTGCCGGCCACTGCTATAGGTTGCCGACCTTTGCTCTTAGTTACCAGCCACTGATGTGGCCTACGAGCCACCATTAATGGCATGCCGGCCACCAATGTGTTTTGTAGATATTTTGTGATAGTTGTGCTAACTATTTGCACAAATGCTTGCATTTGCTCCCATATGTATGGCTGGATGTTTTTAAGGGAGGTTCATGTTTCTCTATATATAGAGGACCTCCCCTTTTGCCATGGGGTTAGAAAAATTTTGGACCAAAATTTTTCCTCTCTCTACAATTCTCTCTCTCTCTCTCTTACAAATTTATTGACCTTTGCCTATACACTCTTCACCTTTGCCTATACACTCTTAACCAAACCTCTCCATCTTTGAGCTGAGATATCTTTGAGACTTGTTTGAGCTATTGAGGGTGTGTTTGCCTTGTTTTGTTGCCTAGAAAGTGATCTCCTTTTCAAAGGTATAAAGCTTTGCCTCTTTACTTGCTTTATTTACGCTTTTTCCTACTATTTTCCAACTTTTTTTGGGCGATAAAACTCTGTATTTTTGGACTGAAACTTGGGTTTTAAGGCCAATAAAGGTTAAGGGGTGGTTTACGCTTCTTTACACCTTGCTCTCAAGGCCTTTACCCTTGTGTTTCCCACCTTTACACTATCTTTTTTTGAGCTTTTAAACACTAATTTTCAGAGTTATTTCAGTGGCTAAAATCATGTTTTGAAGTCCAAAATTGGAGGGGTTAGCCTCCCCTCCTTATGTTTTGCTCACTAGCCTAGTAGATCCATGTTTTAGCTTATTATTCTAGCTATTTTTGTCTTAATTCCAACATGTTTTAGGACTTGTTTAGGACTATTTTAGGACTGTTTCTAAGTGTTTGTTGCATTTGAGCTTTGTTTTTCATACTTATAGTGTAATTGTCCCTCATAAGCTTGGTGTTTTAGGCATTAGACACCATCTTATTTGAGTTGATAGTGTTTATTTATGACTTTGAATACTTGTGATCACTCTTAATCACCTCTGCAACCCTTGAGTCTTTAGTCATTTCATACTCATTAGTGATGAAAACGGTTCAAGATTCATTGTCAACTATTCCCTCGATCTTACATGATTCAGAGGTGGTTTTGAAAGTCTTGTTTTGTTGTATTCATTGAACTTGCACACTTGATTCATAAGCTATCATGCAATGAAATAGCATCCATTGGTGGTTTGTGAATTAAACTTACTACTCCTTTGAGCTATTCAAATGATAAGGAGAGGTAAATTGTGCAAACAAACCCTTGAGAATACACTGTCTCTGCTCTATTTGCTCTCTGTTGCAGTAGGACAACCCAATCAAAAGTGGCCGGCAAGCCATCATCAGTGGACGGCAGGCCCTCTGCCAGCCACTAGTGAAAAATCAAGCAGTGTCCTTTTGAAGCAGAACAGAGTTGGTATGGAGGTAGAAATCAATGCAAATGTTCTACTGTGCAACAGAGGCATTCAGCAGCAGAAACAGTGACTTTTTCGGGTGAAAACCGCATTCATGCATGAGCCCTCCATCGATCCTCGGGATCCGTGTTATAAGTATATTAGTGTTATGCTTAAAATAATGATTTTGTAAGTAATTAATTAGAATAGCTAATTCGTCTCGTGTTGTAATTATTTTAATTAGCTAGATTAGTTAATTAATTAATTTATTCGGTTTGTAATAATTAGTTAAGTAGTTCAACTAAATTATTTATTTGTTGTTGTAATAGCTAGGTAATTAGTTAGCTAATTTATTCATTCGGACCCTCCTGTGTAAGGGCACAATGTTGTAATAATGTGTATGTCTTTCAACCCCACGTTTTTTTTCCTTTTATTTACTAGCTTATGATGGTTAGATTAGGGCATCACGTTTTGTTTAGCATTCCTATGTTTGCATTCACTTGTATTGCATGCACTAAGGCTTGGTTCATCATTCTAACTTGCATTGTTAGTTAAATACTTCTTTGAATACGTGCTTAGACCGCATGCTATCAAATTGATTCATTTACCATATTAGTAGTCGAGCCTATTTAGATTGCATATTGCATGTGTTACATTAGTCATATTGCATAAGTTATGATCATGCATTTTTCTAACTCATTTATCTTTTTTGCTTTAACATGTCACATGTGCGTGATTGTTTCCATGTCTAGCATGCTTGCCATGAGGCTAAATGCTTAATTGATAAATTGCTTGAATGCCTGTGGATGAAGGCTAATTGCTTGAATTGAAAATTTTTGAGTAATGTTCATATGCGATCCCTTTTTCAAGTGGTACATATTCGACACAATTTTCAAAACAAACATGAATCGAGATGTTCCAATTCTTGCAAATTAGTCTATACTTGTGTGTGTGCGTATCACATAGTAATGCTAGCCTAATAAATCGGAACAAAAGCAAATAATGTAAATAAGATTCATATCATGATTAGTAGAGGCCGATCTTTGATCAGGCGAGCGGGGGTGCTCAATTCATGACCTTCTCCTCTCGTACCTAAGTTTTCGAGCCGAGACAATCTTGGTGATGACGGACACGTGGCCTTTGGCATGAGTCATGGGTTTCCTAAATTTTTCAAAAATAAAACATTTAGGTGGGGACTCTGTATCTGGCAAAACAGTCTATTTTTGGAAATTTGATTCAAGATCGATTTTCTAAAAGATTTGTCGAATTTGGACTCTTTGGTGATTATCTATTTTCACATTGCACCTGTGGAATTAGATTCAGAACCGCAAGAGTTCGATATTGTAGGGCTTATTCGTCTTCCGAAAGGGGGCACGAAAAGTCGAGCTACAAATGAATACGTATAGAATTACACACTCAGAATCATTAACTTAGTTCTTTCTTATATTGGTGTGTTCTGCCTCTTTTCCTCATTATTCCATCTTAATTAGGGCTTAGGAATGCCTAGGACGCAATGAGGATGCTAAAATGTACTTGAAAACTCTTAACGAAAATTGCTGGAAACAGGGGTTCTGCTCAAGCGCACCTTCCTTTGCTCGAGCGGGCATGCAAAATATGAGTGCTCGCTCGAGTGCAATGTCTGCAATGCGAGCGGTCTATAAACTTCTGCAAAAGTACTGGTTATGTGAATTTCACGCCCGAAGAACGCTCGACAGTCGCTCGAGCATGAGACTCAGGTCCTCGCTTGAGCGTAACTCTTGTCGCTCGAGCAGTCTGCAAGACATGTGAACTTCTGAGAGCATGAATTTCACACTCAAGCAGACTTCTGGTGACTTGAGCGGAGATGCAGAAACCAAGGTGGCCGCTCGAGCGTAAAGGTCGAATTATGGAATTTCCAAATTCACCTCCAAGCTTCCAAACTCAACTTCAAAGCTATAAAACTCGTCTTTTGGGGTCAAATACTTGCGAAAACACATTTAAACTTGGAAAACATTAAGAATTCATGATTATTTCATGAAATCAAGGCCTAAAAGCATGCCAAATGTTAAAAAATAAGGTCAATTCTTTGAAAAACATAACATGCATGTATTGTCTTGAATTCAAAACTTCCAAACATGATCAATTGGTATGAAATGGTATTAATCAAGATGAATTCTCAAAATAAAGGTAAGATGACATGCATGAGAGAATTCTTTGAAATCAAACTCACATTGTGTTCAAATGGACATGCATGCATGAGATGTTCTTCTTTTCTACCTCTTAGTTCAATTCTTGCTTAACTTAGCTCACTTCTCTTGAATTCATGTATGGAATGACTTAACTCAAACCTAAAGGTTGAATTCTCATCTTAGATGTTCAATTATGCTCTAGAGTGCTAAAATTTTCCAAATTCTCTTCCAATGCTAAGCAATCCCTTTATTTCCTTCCTTGTTTGATGAATTCAAATTCTCAAGCTTTCCTCTCCCTCTCTTCCCATGTTTTATCTCAAGATAACAAAATGAGAGTGTGTAAAGTATAGCCAAGGGTCCACTTATACCTTATATAGGCTTGATTAGAGAATTGATTAATTAGGCTTGAGTGAACATTAATTATTCTAATTTAATCGTTCCGAACCGAATTTTAATTGAACTTACCGTAAAATTCTAAAAATTCTAATTAACACGGAAATCAAGTCAATTTTGTGATCTGATGCCGATAAGGCCTTTAATTCGCAAAATAGAACAAAATTAGAGACAGATATTCCTACACAGAATAAATAGAAACTCATATAACACATAATACATGTAATGAATGCAAAATTTCACTTATTAGGCATAATTAATCATGGATTAACGTTAATCAGAGGTCAAGGTTGCTACAGTCTTCCCCCCTTAAAGAGTTTGGTCCTCCAAACTCGAATTACCTTCGTTAAGGCCATTATCCAGTTCATGGTGGGCCTAGGTGCTGACTTCTTCAGAGCAGAGGGTGACTACGCAACATTCATCAAGACTCATATCATGCCTCCCTTGACGGGCGTTCGCGCGAGCAAGGCAACAGGTGCTCCCGTGGCGGGTGAGGCGACTCAAGCTACCAGGGTCGATACTAGAGGGGCCCCTCCTGCTAGGAAAATTACCGGTTGGTCAAAGATTCCCACTGCGCTTACATGTTGGCGACCGACCGGAACAGCCTACCAGATTCCGATCGAGCCGCTAGAGGCAGGGCACGCATATGTCAGAGCTCGAGGCGCACCTCAGGTATGGACTACACTTTACAATTTCCACCCCAGATTTTCCATTTCAAATATTGATTATTCTAGATATTGATCATTCAAATGCACTTGCAGGCATTCGCGGAGTATACAGAGAGCCTCCTCGAGCTAGTTGCTTCTTTGATTGGTATGGTGCAGAGGAGAAAGACGATGTTTGGTCTACACGGTATTCAAGTAGTTTCCTCTATTTCAGTATACATTTTACTCTTAACTCTGTTGTGCACCACACTATCATATTCCCACTGATACATTGGCACTTTTACTGTAGTCTTCCCCAAACCGCACTGATGTACTACATTGGCACACTATACTCACACTGTATTTGGTTTCTGCATGACGCTCATTCTGCATACTATGCCTGTATCTGACACACACACTGTAGCTGATATGTTGACAACTGTTTTTCCAGATTCCATCTATACCAAGGGCACCAGTGGCAGCAGCACCACCAGCACCTCCTCCAGTAGTAGGGAGGAGAGAGAGACAAGCCCCAACACGTGGCCGAGATGTGCACCACGGTCGAGGCAGGGATAAGGGTACCCGAGGCTGGAGCAGTCCCTCGGAGCTCATTTTGAGTGATGATGATGCCAAGACCAACGACTCCGAGGAGGCAGGGAGTTGACATTTTGAGTCGTCTGAGAGCGAGGGTGATGACGCTGGCTCAGAGTCTGTGAGCGAAAATGACGCTGAGGCTGGCTTTGAGGCAGGGAGTGGAGATGATGAGACCGACTCTGGCTGAGAGTTTGATTCTAACAGGGGTGCTGATGGAGACAATGCCCCTAAGTCCCCTCCGAGGAAGAGGACGAAGAGGGCCTCTCAAGCTTGAGATGACTGGCGCCGATTTTTGTACTTTTTGCTTAGTTTCTTTTTGTTTGGTAGCTTAGCACATGTATAACTTCATATAGGCTTTACTTTTGCTTTTGAAACTTGTACTCCCTTTTATAAAAATCATGGTCGGAATAAAAGCACGCAATTTTTATGAAAAGTGTTTTTGTTTTTTCATCATGAGCACCATATTTGCATGAAATGGAAATAGTGTTGAATTTGAAACCAAAAAACTAAACTTGTATTGGGACGATTTTCTTAGTCGGGTAATGAGGCAACCAACAACCAAAATACAAAATACAACTTGATAAACAAAGCAAAAACAACTCAAATATAGCTATACACAATTGCTAAAACCAAAGACTCAAAATAAGACCTCAAAACATAAAGATCAAGACAAAACCAGGCTGACAAAACTATCCGGCCCACAAGTGAACGGCCGACCACCACTGGTGGACGGCAAGCCAGAAAAAGTGGATGGCTAGCCACAATTAGTGGCCTACTGGCCACTAATGTGAAGAACTACTAGAAAGCTAACAGTTGGCCTCCACTCATAGCCCTATCTTCTACAAAAGGTCCTCTTTTGTGATTTTTTCTCCAAAACCTCATTTTTGCTGCTGTTTCTTCCACAAATAGAGACATTTCTTGCCGAGAAGCTCACGGATTGGATAACCACTTTAGATGGCATGGAAAAGGTAAATTTCTAAGGTTTTGGCATAAACGCACTTTTTTCGTTAAGCCATACTCCAATTTGTTTTCCGTTCCACCATGTCGCGATCCGATGCTGGGACCCGATTACGCATGTCTTTCGCTTCGGAGCACAGGAAATATGTCCGACCCTTGAAGAATTTCAAGCACTAATGGAATCCTGGCATGATGAGGAAATCATGCCTCAGCCCCGTTTTGGCCATGCCCTAGCCCTGGGACGAATATGTGGGCTCACTTTGCACGAAGCTCGATCTCTGGCTCATGACAGGGAGCTGGATATACCAGGCTTGGTTCATCGATTTTCCGACATCAGTGACAAAGAAGACCTTCTTTGGCGAGGTTTTCAGCAACATGCCCTCTGTTTATGTATGCTTGCGCATTTCTTTCTTGCCCCTAGTTACGACAGAACCAACATTTGGTTGATCAAAGTGGCCTAATGTCTGAAAGAAGGTAAGAGTTGTATCAGTTTGGCCCTGGCTGGCGAGAGACCACCAGATTTGCAAGGAGTCCACTACTGCTCCAGGTATTATTTCCCACCATTTCTAATATATGCCTCACATATCACTCAGCACTCATGCTCTATTTTCTCTCAAAGCCCTTTCTTTACTTTTCTTTTCACGTACATCTCTTTATTCTTTAATCTCTTATTTTTCATCCCTTTCTAGGTATGGCTAATGGATAAGCTGAAGGTGGTGGACCCTTGCTCCGAGTATTCAGCTTGAGCTTATTTCTTCCGCCAACGACTAGTGGACTTTCTCAATGAGGGTTGGTGGTGCAACTAGATATGCAGCAGGTCTGCAGCTAACATAGCTTGGCATTACCCCTGGCTCAATCTGACTGAGATGAGTTATAACATGACTCGACAGCCTGGCATAAGTTGATTGGCCTTACGCACTATGTGTTCTATTTTCCTTTTCAGTTCAGATGCCAGTTTGGACATGATCAGACTTGCCCAAAGAAGGGGGTAGCATACCCGACTTCATTCCTAATTCGTGGTCCACACGTGGCTTGGTACCTCGTTGCTTAGAGAACGAGAGAGCTTCTGGCCCCTGCCCCTAGTTTCGGTCTTGACTTGGCTCAAGGATGAAGCACAAGTCGGGCCAACTTTGGCTACAAAAGCTTCCGCAACTACAAGCAGAGGACGCAGGAGCACCTGACTCGCCTATGCCTCTAGTTTATTGCTTTGACCTTTCTTTTCAAGTTTTATGATGTAAAAGCAACTTTAATTTGTATTAGAGAGTTGGAGAACTTTATGTTGAAATCAATGGAATTAAAGTTGTGAGCAACAAAAAAAAACTCCTTTTGGTCCAAAAATGGTCTAAGTTATAAAAAGTAAAATGTTGAACATAATCAACTTTTATTAAAACTTTCTAAAACTATTTTCAAAAATGATCACCACCTGACACACACAGAATCAATCCTCAAGATGTACAACCCCAAATCGGCAAATCATAACTGCCCTTAATTGAATACCACTACGGCTCTGCATTGTAACCAGCTCTTCTTCCCAGAATGAAGATCACAACCGAACTAACAGATGATGAATAGAGATGACCTAATCAGAAAAAATGGACAAAACAGTTGAGTTGGAGATGGTTACGGCTGAACTTCAGGATGAAATTACTTACGTATCCCAAAGATGGGAATCAGGCCTTACGTAGTTCGGTTCAGGTTCACTTGAGTATTAACTCTCTCCTTTGGTGCTCTAACTTTTGCCAAAGTCGCCCTTTAGGGTTTTCAACCTTGCGAGCTCAGTTTTTCTTTATTTCTAATTTTTCATGCTCTAACTTTTGCCTAGGTCATCCTTCCGGGTTTTCAGCCTAGCGAGCCTCTCAGAAGTAGTATTTCTTTAACTTGTCCATATTGATCGGCTGTGAAAATTCTAGGCCATCTAAGTCCATAAGAATAACCACCCTCCTAACCAGATAGCTTTGATGATGTAAGGACCAGTCCAATTGGGTCTGAACTTGCCCCTAGGGTCGTGGATGGGACCTCAGATGTCTTTCAGCACCATGTCACCTTCCTTAAGATTTTGGGACTTAACTTTCTTGTTAAAAGCCCTGGCAATTATACGCTTGTAGCCCTGAACATGCTACAATGCTTTTAGCCTCCTCTCATCAAACAACATTAACTCCTCAAATCTACTTTGTTGCCAGTCTGCTTCCACTATCTAACACTCAGCCATAACTCGCAGCGACGGTACTTCGATTTCAATTAGTAGAATAGCCTCCATCTCGTAGACAAGAGAATATGGAGTTGCTCCTGTAGACGTCTGGATCGAGGTCCCATAGCCCTAGAGTGTGAATGGTAATTTATCTGGCCAGTCCATGTAGGTCTTAACCATCTTCTGCAAGATGTTCTTGATATTCTTATTGGCGGCTTCAACAGCTCCATTGGTCTGAGGCCTGCATGTGGATGACTTATGAAAGGCCACATTGTATTTCTCCAACAAGTCTATCACCTCTTTCTTGAAGTGAGAGCCGTTATTTGATATGATCTCGTTCGGAACTCCGTACCGACGGATGATATTGTTTCTGATAATTTGACCACATGCGATGCCTTCAACACTGCATAGGATTGAGCTTCCACCCACTTTGTAAAGTAATCAATTGCCACCAAGATATGTTCATGCCCATTCGATCCTTTTGGCGAGACAGCACCGATAACGTCGATTCCCCAGACTAAGAAATGCCAGGACAAAATCATGTTGTAAAGCTTTGACGGCGGAATATTCATGCGATTGGCATGAATTTGACATTTGTGGCATCGCCGCACAAAACCGATACAATCCTCCTCCATGGTGGACCAATAATAGCCTTGTCTTAAGATCTTCCAGGATCTTCCTCTTCCTCCACACACAACCTATGCATTCCCAGATGACCTCTTTTATACAGCTTACCTCCGTAGATGATAAATTGGACGGCGATACGCCATATTCTCCATTTGTCTTTGGCATTTGCCCCTGGTGGATACGTCTCTTTTTCCAGGAAGTTCCAAATATCGTAATACCAAGGGTTTTTGTCTTGCACTTCATCTATCGCGGCAATTGTTTCACAAGCCGACGTGTATTTCTGTTCGATGATAATTAGACGCATCCGGACTCCAAATGCAATGTCTACCATAGAAGATAGATTTGCTAAAGCATCAGTGAACCTGTTGTTCTCTCTTAATAGATGTGTGAAAGTCAGCTTTTCAAACCTAGGAATCAAAACATCTAGGGTCTGATGGTAAACCTTCATTTTCTCTTCTTTGACTTTTCAGTCTCCATTTGCTTGAGAAATAACCAAGTTCGAGTCCCCGATGACATCCAACCTCATTGCCCTTAGTTCCAGGGCGGCTTCTAAACCAGCAATACATGCTTCATATTCTACTTCATTGTTGGACACCTTGAACCGAAGTTTGAAGACTAAGGGTATATGGGAGTCGTCGGGTGCCATCAGTAACAAACCTATCCCATAACCATACTGATTGGATGCTCCATCAAAGTACATTGTCCAAGTTTCCTCTTCAACTTGCCATCTGGGAACAAGTATTCCACTACCTCATTTCCTTCTACCGGGTGGTCTGCTAGGAACTCCGCTATAGTTCTTCCTTTAACCAACTTGCGGCTGATATATTTGAGATCAAATTTGAAGAGAAGAAGTAACCAACAAGCCAGTCTACCCGTAAGAACCGACTTCTCAAAGAGATACTTGATGGGATCTAATCTTGAAACCAAGATTACAGAGTGAGCTAACAAGTAGTGCCTCAACTTCCAGGTAGCCCATACCAAGGCTAGGCAAGCTTTCTCCAACGGAGTATAGCGGGCTCGTAATCCAGCATTTTTTTGCTCAAGTAGTAGATGGCTTGCTCCATCTTATCTTCAGATTCTTGAGCGAGCATGCATCCCACAGTCGTGTCTACTACTGACAAGTACAAAATCAAAGGCTTTCCCGGCTCTGGCGGTGACAACACAGGTAGATTCTAGAGGTACTACTTAACTTGTTCAAAGGCAAACTGACATCGATCATCCCGTCGCAATTTCTTCCCTTTCTTCAGGAGACCAAATAGTGGTTCACAAGTTAGTGTTAATTTGGAAATAAACCGTCTTATGAATTGCACGTTACCTAGAAAGCCTCGCACCTTCTTTTCAGTCCTTGGTGGTGGCATTTCTAGGATGGTCTTGATTTTGGAAGGCTCTACTTCAATGCCTCTCTATATGATCAAAAAGCCCATCATTTTTCCCACCGTTACGGCGAAGGTGCATTTCTGCAGGTTTAACCTCAGTCTATATTCTCTGATCTGTTGGAAAAATTTCTTCAACGTGGTATAGTGGCCCTCTCATTCTTTGGACTTGACAATTATGTCGTCCACGTACACCTCAACCTCGTTGTAGATCATGTCATGCAAAATGGTGGTCGCAACCCTCTGATAGGTAGCTCTAGCATTTTTCAAACCGAACGGTATAACCCGGTAGCAGTAGGTTCCCTATGATGTAGTGAATGCGGTCTTCTCTCTATCCTTGAGTGCCATCAGAATCTAGTTGTACCCAAAAAACCCATCCATAAATAATAGCAATGCATGGCCAGCAGTGAAATCCACTAATTCATCAATGTGCAGCAGAGGAAAGTCATCATTTGGACTGACTCTGTTCAAGTCCCGGAAGTCTACACACACTTGGATTCTACCATCCTTCTTCGGCATTAGGACGATATTGGCCAACCAAGTCCGATACTCAAATACTAACAAGAAACCTGCCTCGATCTGCTTGGTGACCTCTTCCTTGATTTTTAGCGCCCAATCCGGACGGATTCTATGCAGCTTTTGCTTGATTAGTCAAGCCTCGGGGTCAAGAGGGATTTGAAGTTGTATAATCTCAGGATCGATTCCAAGTATGTCTTCGTAGGACCACGCGAAAACATCTTTGAAATCTTTTAACAAAGCAATTAAACACTCGTGCTCCTCTGAAGACAACGTGGACCCAATCTAGACCAGGTGCAGATCCTTCTCAGTACCCACATTAATGGCAATGATTTCATCAGCACAGGATTTAGCAAACCTCTCCTCCTCTTGATTAATCAAGTTTTTCAAAGCCAGGGGAATTTTTTCCCCTTTGTTTTCATTAAAATTCTAAAAATCTTGGTCAATATAATAAACCAACGGCACAAAAAAGTACACATAATTTGCAGAGTTCTCATTCAAAAGGTCCAGACCTTCGGTTACAGGCTCAAAAGAAAAACTGAATAAAGACCTAGATAGGACTTTGGTATCCGGGTTACCACCCCCGGAAATACCAGACTCAGACTCAGAAGAACTTGAATCTGATCCCGATCCCACAGACTCAGTGGAATCAGATTCAAGCTCATCACCTAATTCAAAACTGGACAGATAACCTTCCTCCAGCTGCCAGATAAGATATGGTGCCCTTGATGCATCCAAAATGCCATTAGTTGGGTTCACACCCCGTTCTTTCCCGATCACGGAGACAGTAAGGTTATCCCCCAAGTTCTCTAGGTTGGCCGCAAGATCTATTAGGAGACTAGCCAGTGTTGCCCTTACTCCAAGTTCGCTGCCATCTGAGTCACCTTTTATGCCCTATTCAGCTTTGATGCTTGGTTTGGCCTTTTCCTCATTATCACTGTCCTACAGCTGCAGATCAAAGAAGATCTCGAACCCGGGGATACACTGCTTTGAGGAATTCACCTAAGGCTTGGGAAAGCCATAAAAAGGAAAATCTTCTCTCTTCCGAACAAAGTAGCCATTCAGTGTCCCCTAGATTGGCATGTGGATAAGTTCATAGTGCTTTCTGGCTTGCTTGGCCTTGGCTCTGCCTCTCATCTCTTCCTCCTTCCTTATCCAATCCTCTTCGGTGGGCACATAGCCCAGTCCAAAGGCATGTGGGTTGTGTGGCACATCTGCCAGTGCAGCAACACCTTTCCGACCACTTCTTCTATGTCCCATTCCTGGAACATGCTGCAGTTTGTTCATGAAATAAATGGACTGGATGCTGACGTATATGCCTTCATCTGCGGCCAGAATGGTCCACACTATCCAAGCTTCAACAAGAGTGAATCCCGAGAGGAATACATCTTTTTCGCCATAGTTGATCTCCAGCACTAACATAGTGTAGACCCCCCATTTTTGACTGACCTTAAGACTTAGACGTCACCAGTTGAGCGCTCGGTGATGTTGCATGTTGTGCTCATTCTGAGGTTTCAGAGTCTCGGCTGCGAGCCTTGCCTCCTGACTTCGGAGCTCTTTTTGTGCCTTGTCTCGGTTTGCGAACCGGGTCCTGTTTTTTCTGTTTTCTCTTCCTGAAGGGAGGGAGAGGTCTCGTAGACCATCTCTCAATAGCCGTAGGCTACGTTTCAGGGTCGTAGGCCATTTTTCCCGTTTGGAGCCCGGTTTTCGATTTTTGGAGCCGTCGGCTGTGCGCCTCGGTTCGGGACCGCTTAATTACCTCCGATTGCTCCGATTTTTGGCGCACACCTTATTTCCTCCCTTTAGAGGGACACTGTGGCCCAGGAGACCACCTTCGTGGTCATACGCCACTTCTAGTGCCTAACAGCCTGTTTTTGGGGCCCCAAACCGCGCGTTTTGGACCCCGAACCTTCGTTTTGCATCCGTTTTGGTCCATTTTTGGTAGGGACCCTATTTTCACTGTTAAGGAGGTGGTAGGATGGTGGCCGGCCACCTCTTCCCCTGAAAATCCAATTTTCTCATTTTCTCTCTTCAAAAGCCGATTTTTCTGACCGAAAGCTGGTTTTTCCCACTTTTGAGCCACATTTTCTGGCTTTTCATACCACCATTGCGATCTACTCATCTGGGAGGCCACCAATATGGTAGGCCGACCAGTTTTCTCTTCTTGACCCTTTTGACCCTTGCTTAAAAGCTAGCTTTTTTCTCTCCTGGGCCACATTTTCTGGTTTTTCTCTACATAGCTCTGTTCTACTTATCTGGGAGGCCACCTTTCTGGGTAGGCCGACCAACAATTTTGCTTGAACCTTTTGAGCCCTGGTCGGCTGACCAGGGGGAGTGGCCGACCGGCCACTTGAACTGGCCGGCCTGCTTCTTGCTTTTTGCTTTTTCTGAGTGTAATCCAGCTATGCCAGCTGGAGACCATTTGATGCATCCTCCATATACGTGTATGGAGGATACTTGAGGCCTTTTTGGATATTTTGGAGCCTCTCCTCTATAGGAGAGGCTCGGCTTCATATCAGCTGGTTGAACAAAATTGCTTAAGGCTCATAACCTCCCTCCTCCATTTTCATTACTCAAAGCTCCAAAACCCTAACCTTCTTGGTCCATTTGCACTACAACCCTTAGCACCACACCTCCATCATGCATTCCAGCACCTTGAAAGTCATTTGCAGAGGTTGAAAGCTCACCAACTTGGTCCAAAAGCTACTGGAGGTCGGCTCTTCAAGGGTAAGTGCCTATTTCCCTTAAACTTGCATTTTTTTGCTTCATTACTTATCTTCACTTGCAAGTATTTCTGGGCTTCGACCTAAACTGTAAAGTGCCTTATTTTGATCCCCTCTTCAACTTTGTTTAAGGGAACTTTTCTATTTGAGGTCATTTACTTCCCCTTATCCTCTATCTCTCTTTTAGGGGTATTTTTGCATCCTATTTTAGCCTTACTTGTGAGCATTTTAGAGATTTTATATAAACTGGAAAAAGTCTTTTTTTGACATCCTCTTCAAGTTTTGTTAAGGTCCCATTTCTGTTTGGGGTCATCTTCCCCCTATGCATGCTTCATCTCTTCATGATTAAGGTTATGCATTAGAGCACTTGCATTGGCCATGGTTTGGCCTCTTAGCCACTGAAATCTCAATAGATTTTCAATGGCTTTGATGCATTTTTGAGGGCCAATATTAGAGGGGGGTGACCCCCTCTCTCCTTGTCTTGTTTGGGGTTCTTTTGGGCCTTCCAAAGGGGCTCTATTTTGCATGCATTGAAGTCACTTTTTGGGCTCAATTTTGTGGGTTTTAAGGTCTTCCTTAGGTCTGTCCAGGGCCCTTTTGATCATATTTTATGTCTATAGTGCATGTGTAGAACAATTCCATTCGAGGCCTTTTGAGGGGGCCTTTCATCGTATGCTTCCTTGACTGATTTCAGGGCCAATTTTGTGAGTTTTAGGGCTGTCATAACTCATTTCCAGAGTTGGTTTGGTCATGCTAAGTGTCTATCTTATATGTTCTTCACAACCCCTTGAATAGCCTTCCAAAGAAGCCCCTCATTTTTACATGCATTGGCTGCATTTCAGTGATTATTTGGGCATATTTTGGCATGTTTTATTCACTGTTTTTGGGTAGTTTGGTGAGTTCTCATTTGCTTCATATACGAGCCATATAAACCATGCTTGCTAGCCAATGTTGCATGCTATTTTAGTCCATCATGTTAGCATCTTTTGGCCATGCTCTAAACTAGAAATGTGCATGTTTTGGGACTGTCTTGGCTCTGTCTTTTGACTTCATGATCAAATAATACTTGCTTTGTATACTTGTGGTTCAATGCATGTGCCTAGTATTGAGTTTCGGGGCTTATTCCATGCATCGGGTGCCATATTTCCATGTTTCAGGATCATTTAGTGTCATGTTTCAGTGCTGAAAATTACATGTTTGAATGCCATGCTTCATCCTTGCCATGCTTTGGTAGAGTGGCATTTGATGCCTTAGGTTCGGTCCTCGGTATGCATGCATGTGTGCACGCATTTCGGTTGTCTCATTTTCATCTAATGGCCATTGATGTGAGTGTGGCTGAGGTCCACTCATGTCGGTGTGAGTCCGTTATGCATTGTGTATGCTATTTAATAGCATTGCGTAGGCTAGGTTGTATGTTAGTCGCATTGTGTATGCCATCTCATAGCATTGCGTATGCTAGGTTATATGTTAGTCGCATTGTGTATGCCATCTCATTTGCATTGTGTTTGGGATAGGAGTTAGCCCAAGCACGGGAAACGAGGGGCGTTTCGTACTCTGAGTGACGGAACGTGTCTCAATTCCCTGTCGCCGACACTCCGGATTACCCATGATGGAGTTTAGGTCTTGTTGTGTTTTCATGTGCATTCATCTCATATTGAGTCGTGCAATTCGACTTATCGGCCATCATGCATCGATATGCGTGATTGGTGGCACGAGGATCGAGGACTACACTCCCTGAAGGGTAGTCATGCATACATATGTGAAATACTTTGCCATGCCCCTTTGTTTCTCTTTGTTGTAGTAAATCAGAAATCAGCGGCCTTCTGGAGCGTTGTGCAATATTCCGAAAACAATTGCAAACGGAGGCGAATCGAGGCATCGCAATAGATTTTCGCGCCAGGCAATTCAAGCATGTATCATTCCACCATTCGGAACAAAGCTGAGGCAGTCCATAGGCTTACATGCTAGTTTATCGCTTTCCTAGTTAATTTGTTAATTAATTAGGGTTTTGTAATATTTAATTATTCATTCCGGACTGTAGTTATTTATTCGGACTGTGTTATTCTTTCGGACCCTCCGAGTGAGGGCACAATCGTAATAAGTGTGCGTGAGTGTGATGTATGTCTTCTAACCCCACGTCTTCCTCCCTTTTATTTACCCGCTTATGATGGTTAGATTAGGGCATGTTTCAGTTAGCATACTTATGCTTGTATGTTTGCATCATTCATCTGTATTGCATGCACCGGGCTCGGCGCATCATACTAACTGCATTTGTATTTCAATCCTCCGGAACCTGAGGCAAGTAAGAAATGAGATAGCAAGCATAGACAGAGCGCGTGTTGCCTATAGCCCTGCCAATGATGGTCGCCGCGGTCACCAGCATCAGAAAATCGGCAAACCAAGCTTGGGATTGCCATGATAGCATGCTTACCATGAGGCTATGTGCTTATATGATATAATTGCCTGAATGCCTGTGGGTGAAGGTTGGGTTACTTGGATTGGAACAATTCATCAAATTGTGAGTTTTAAGCCCACTAGATAGTGGCAAATCACCTTGTTTTCTCAGCCCAGCTGAGGGTGGCAAATCCACATTTTAGCCTACTTGCGAGTAGCAAACCATTTTCAAATAAACAAACATGAAATGTTTTGTTCCAATTCAAGCGACCCAGTCTATACTTGTATGCTGTGCGCATCACATAGTAAATCTAGGCTAATAACCGGAATAAGAACGCATAATGTTTTCAAAACCCGATATCATGGTTAGTAGAGGTCGATCTTTGATCGGGCGAGCGGGGGTGCTCACAAAGTGACCTTCCCTAATCGTACCCAAGTTCCCGAGCCGAGGTAACTTTGGTGGTGACGGACACATGGCCTTAGGCAACGAGTCAAGGTTTCCTAAATTTCCCAAAATAAAATATTTAGATGGCGACTCTGTATCTAGCAAAGTAGTCCATGTTTGGCACTACTTTCAAAAAATCTATTTTCAAAAACGATTTGCCGGATTTGGACTCTTTGATGATTTCATCGGTCTTGCATTGCACTCTGTGAGATTAGATACAGGACCGTGACATTGAGTCCTAAACTGTAGTGAGCCCAAATGAACAAAATGGGGGGGGATTCCCTCCCGGGACGTTCGGGGACATCTACATTTTCTGGCGACTCTGCTGGGGAGTTAAAGAACTTGACTCGAACTCATGATATCTGGTTTTGACTACACTTTTGTGTTTCTTTGCATTGCATGTGCATTGGTGTGCCTAGGACACCGTGTTTGCCATCTGCTATTCCTGAACGGTTTGCCGGAGGCTTGCTTTGTCAAAGCATGCCGTAAGGCTGACCGGTTGCGGGCTCTGCCAGTATGGGAACACAAACCCCGGTTTTTACCGAGGCACCCTTTTTGACCATTCGACCTAGTGCATATTCGGAATCCATAGTGACCATTTTAAACTAGGACAAGTTGCTTACCCGTTTATAGGTTGTTTGAAATCGCTGCGTGCGTAGTGAAACCCTAGTTCCTGACAAAATAGGACAGGGAAACCTTACCCCAACATAGGGGTGTTTTGGCTCTTACTTGTTTGCTATATGCTTTTAGAGTGCGTCTCTATACGAATGCATGTATCAATGTACAAGTTTGGGCATCAGGGACCTGCAGGCACTAGTTTAGTGTTTCTGGGTATCAGGCCTGCAGGCACCAATTCAGTATTTCTGGGTATCAAGGGCCTGCGGGCATCAGTTTAGTATTTTCGAAATCAGCTATCTGCGGGTATCAGATTCAACTTCGGGGACAGTGATTTGGGAATAGTGATTTGGGAATAATAATCGGTCTTTGAGAACAGTGTATCAATTGCGTGTTAATTATACCCGACCGTGTGTTGTGTTTATTTACGCCGTTATGCTGTCTGTTTGTCTGCTCGTTTATTTCCTTATTATTGCTTTACTTATCTTTTTGCTAGGTAGTTTAGCACAATTGCTCCAGACCAAGCAGATATTCCCCAAGCACTCTGGACAAGAGGTCGCCGACTCAATCGAGCTGAGGATCTGGTCGACGAACAACCAGTGTTCCACTTTTTACCCCTGATTATCAGACAGAGGTCGAAAAGGCGTAGTGTATCTGAGCAGAGGTTTCCAGAGCAGCAGATGCAGGACACCATGAGAGCCATGCAGCAGGATGCTGTTCGCCGGGACAAATTTTCCAAACAACAGGCCGAGGTCATGGCCCAGCAAGCAGAGTTAATTGCCAAATTACAACGACAAGCCGGAGCATCTGCTTCACACACCCGAGGAGGCACCAAATGTCCAGGTAGATACGGACATGCCAACGGGGCTAGCTCCGCCCCCAATTCTGCCCCAGCTATCTAAAGCTCCCACGCCTGTCAATCAACCGGACTCTCCCTTCGAGTTCGAGGTAGACCATACAGCACTGAAATTGAGCAAGCTTGAGAAGTTGTTCAAGAAATCCCAAGGGGTAAAGGCTATTCCGGATATCGAGGACGGATATACCGACGTGGCTGTGATGCTGCCGGATAGGTTCAAAATGTCGCAAATTGATCGCTTCGACGGATCTGGGGACCCCATGGTGCATCTCCGGCTATTTTCAAATATACTACGGCCAATGGGCCTCACCGGACCATAAAAGCTTTCACTATTCGGCCGGACCCTGTCGGGTGTGGCCGCTGTCTGGTATGCAAAGTTAGAGGATGATGTCAAGCGGAGTGGGGATGAAATGGCCGAGGCCTTTGTTGCGCAAAACTCTTAGAATACCCAAATCGAGATTACGACCCGAGATCTCGAAACAACAAGGCAGGAGCCTAAGGAGAGCTTCTCGGATTTCGTAACTCAGTGGAGGGCGAAGGCTTCGATGATGACCCCTGAGGCCTACCGACAAAGACCAAATCAGGATGATTGTACGCAATCTCCAGCCAAAACTGATGCAAAAAATGATTGTGCTCCCCTTTTCCACTTTTTCAGATCTACATGAAATGGGGGTACAAATTGAAGATGCAATGAAACAGGGTCTGATTGACCAAGATAGAGAGCAACCCCGAAGAACTTTCAACCGCAACAATAACACAGGCACCAGCAATGCCACAAATGCTAGAGCTTCAGAAATAAACGTGGTCACCACCATTCCCCCTTCCCTTCCAAGACCCATGGCAGCTACACCTTTCTCCGGCGCATTCGGAAACAACACACAAACCACTCGATTCCAACCCAGAGGCCAAAGAACCTTTACCCCACTATATATGCCCCTGTCCAAGGCTCTAGGGGTATTAATCAAGAAAGGGCACTTAAAGCCCCTGGAGCCGAGGCCATTGCCAAATCCACTCCCTCCTTCTCATAACCCAGCAAAATACTGCGCATATCACCAACAACACGGTCATGACACTGACCAATGTTATAGATTGCGTCATGAGATTCAAGACCTCATTGACAAGTAGGTGATTGTACCTCCAGAAAAACCCAATGTCACAACAAACCCTCTCCCACCGCACAACCAAGCTCCAACTCCCAAAAGAATCAACTTCATCCAGACTGGGGTCGTGTCTTACGATCCCAACATATATATCACTCCTTCCCACCTGCCTAAGCCAGAGGTGCTCCTTCCTGACTGCACTAACTCTTTGTGCATGTTGGACATCTCCAGAACCCAACCTAAGCCAATGGTGGTGACTGGCAAAGATAGAACAGAGGAGATTTCAGAGGAGAATGGAATTGTTCAATCAGGGTTTGAGCAGTCTGGAAGTGTCGTTAGGGAAGCCTACGATCCGAGTGATTACATTCTGCCAACAGGCCAGTTTAAGCCTAATATTGAATTGCCAGAGAGGGCAGAGCTGTGTGTGATCCGAGAAGATGGATTTGAACAGGGGACGGATGGTTTGACGGTTGCGGAAGAGGACTTGGCCAACCTCCAGTTTTTCAACGACCAAGATCCAGGAGACGCGGCAGTCAACTGGTTTGATTATAAGGAATCGGCAGAGGCTACTGGGTGGCTCGATGACTTGCCAGACGTTGTGGATGAAGCTCAGTTAGAACAGGGCCCGGCAGGGGCAAGTATATCAGTGGTGGCCGGAAGGGCCAGAAATCAGAATGAATCGCCGAAGAGCGCCGGTGCTAAGAATTCCGCTCGAGACTTAGGCATTATGAATGCGGGAATTGTTGAACAGCCAGCTGTACTGACGCAGCTAGAACAAGAAAGGTTTGAGGATGTCGAGAGAATTAGGAAAGCTAAGGTCCCTGAGGAGACTGAGAGTGCTGTGTGCACAAAGATAGAGAATGCTGCGAGCATGTGGACGAAGAGCACTGCGGGTGCAATTGAATCGGAGCCAGACAGGTGTCTGTTGGCTACTGACGGAATGTGGTGGGAAGACGATGATTTATGTCTTGCTCACACGGATGAGGATTGGGGGAGTAATCAGCCAGATGATACCTGGTATATCGGTGAGGTCGATCATATGACGAGAAGCGGACGGTATTTCAAGCCCCCGCACCTAGACCAGCCTGAGGCATCTGGGAAGGATAAGGAAGCTGAGAGACAGAAAGAGAAGCAAGTCGAAGAAGAGACTGTACTGAAGCAGTTAAAGAAAATACAAGTAGACATCTCCATCTGGGGACTGCTTGTGGCATCGTGAGTGCATCGACAAGCTGTCTTATCGGCCATGGACAAGACCAAGCTCTCTATAGACACCACGCCCGAACAGCTGGTGGACTTAGTTTTTCCGGGAGGAGCTACCCCGATGTTGACCTTTTTTGACAAAGAGCTGCCACTTGAGGGTGCGAACCATAACAAGCCACTCTACATCTCCGTGGAGTGCAGAAATAAATGGATACCCGTGGTGCTTATCGACACAGGGTCTGCCATCAATGTATATCCAGCGAGGACTGCCTATGCAATCGGTTTGAAGACCGCGGACTTTGTGCCAACAGCCCAGGAGATTCAGGCATACGACAATACAAGCAGAGAAGTCATGGGCACAGCGAAAATTCAAACCAAGGTTGGGCTGGGGCAGCATGAAATTGACTTTCACATCCTAGAGGTGCCCGCCACTTTTAATCTACTCTTGGGGCGGCCGTGGCTGCATCAAGTGAAGGCAGTTTCTTCTACCTTGCATCAAATGGTGAAATACCCCCATGGAAAGGGAGTAGCCATTGTTTTTGGGAATTCATCGATCCATCCACCGCCAGAAGTATCTACGCCAATTTTGGAAATTGAGCACGGTATGGAGGATGTGTTCTTATCCGGTTTTACCCTAGCTGAGGCCCGGGTCGTGCAGAATATCTTAGCTGTTAATGAGGGGGTGTATGTTAGTGCTCAATCAGTATACCTCATGAACAAGCTTCAACATATCCCCGGGATGGGATTGGGAAAGAGCGGCCGGAAGGGCGTTGCAGCATCGGCCGAGGTGCCACATAACCCACATACCTTTGGTTTGGGTTATCTGCCCACCAAAGAGGATTTGATAAGGAAGGGTAAGGAGATGGCTAGGAGAGCCAGAGCGAAGAAGGCGGGGAAGCCTTTTGACTTAATGCACCGGCCCATTCAGGGTACCCTAAACGGACGCTTCGTCCGGGAGGGGGAGGACTTTCCGTTCTGTGGTTTCCCAGAGCCGTGGCTGAACGCGGAGAGGAAGCGCATACCGGGGTTTGAGATCTTCTTTGACCTGCAGTTACCCGGGAATGACGTTGCCGAAGAGCAGACAGACCCATTAGCTGAGGTTGAGCAGAGCAAGAAAGTAGAGTCTGAGGACGTCGAAAGTGAAATGGGGGTAGCGCTGGCGTGTCTACTTTCAGATCCTCCGATCGGACAGAAGTGCTTGGGGGATAACTTCTCGGTATGCATGATCGGGAATGGAATGGCTGCGGGCCTACCAGCAAACATTTTGGATGCATCTATCGCACCCTCTCTCATTTGGCAGTATGAAGAGGGATTTTTGTCCAGCAGTACCGGGTCAGGTAGTGAGCCGGAATCTGATTCCACCGAATCTTGTGAGTCGAAATTAGGTTCCAGCTCGACTGAGTCTGAGTCTGGTAATCCTGGGGATGATAACCCGGATGTCACAGTCTTGTCTAGGTCGTCTTTTTCTTTCTCTTTTGAGTCTGTTGTAACCGAAGAATCGGACGATTTGGATATGCTTAATGAGAATCAAGTAGCTCTGGTTTCTGAGTACTTTTCTGTGCCCTTGATTTATTGCATTAACTTAGACTTTCAAAATTTTGATGAAAACGACGAGGAAAAAATTCCTCCGATTTTGCAACGCTTAATTGAACAAGAGCAGGAAAGATTTGTTAAACCCTTAATGGATAAAATCCCTACCGTGAATGTCGGTACTGAGGAGGACCCGCGGCTGGTCCAGATCGGGTCCACGTTGTCTTCGGACGAACGCGAGCGCTTAGTCGCTTTATTAAAAGATTTCAAAGATGTTTTCGCGTGGTCCTAAGAAGACATGCCTGGAATCGATCCTGAGATTGTACAGCACCGGATCCCTCTTGACCCCGAGGCCCAACCCGTTAAGCAAAAACTCAGAAGGATTCGCCCGGACTGGGCTCTCAAGATTAAGGAAGAAGTCACCAAGCAAATTGACGCAGGTTTCCTGCAGGTATCCGAATACCCGACTTGGTTGGCCAACATTGTTCCAGTGCCGAAGAAAGATGGTAGGATCCGGGTATGCGTGGATTTTAGGGATTTGAACAGAGCTAGTCCGAAGGACGACTTTCCCTTGCCGCACATTGATGAGTTAGTGGACTTCACAGCGGGGCATGCTTTGCTTTTGTTTGTAGATGGCTTCTCAGGCTACAACCAGATAGTGATGGCACCTGAAGACCGAGAAAAGACTGCCTTCTCCACCCCGTGGGGACCTACTGCTACAGAGTAATGTCGTTTGGGCTGAAGAACGCTGGAGCTACATATCAACGGGCCGCAACCACAATATTACATGACATGATCCACAAAGAGGTTGAGGTGTACGTGGACGACATGATTGTCAAGTCCAAAGAAAGGGAGGGCCACTACACCGCCTTACAAAAATTCTTTCAAAGGATCAGAGAGTTTCGGCTGCGATTGAATCCCCAAAAGTGCACGTTTGGTGTTACAGCAGGGAAGATGCT
>NW_021030564.1:0-69757 GCF_004153795.1 Camellia sinensis | reverse complement strand
GGGTACCGGACTTCAATTAGAACTTCTACTGGGGCGACTCCATATTCATTAGTTTATGCAATGGAGGCCGTTCTACCTATTGAGATTGAGGTTCCTCAAAGATTAAGGCCATCTTAGAAATGCCACCACCAAGGACTGAAAAGGAGGTGCGAGGCTTTCTGGGTAAAGTGCAATTCATAAGACGGTTTATCTCAAAATTAACCTTGACTTGTGAACCACTTTTTGGTCTCCTGAAGAAAGGAAAGAAATTCCAGCGGGACGGCCGATGCCAAGCTGCTTTTGAAAAGATTAAGGAATATTTACAGAACCCACCTGTGTTGTCACCACCAGAACCGGGAAGACCGTTGATATTGTACCTTTCGGTAACTGAGACCACAATGGGCTGCATGCTCGCGCAGGAATCAGAGGACAAAGTGGAAAGGGCCATCTATTATCTGAGCAAGAAGATGTTAGAGTATGAAACTCGCTACATACCATTGGAGAAGGCTTGCTTGGCCTTGGTATGGGCTACCAGGAAGCTGCGGCACTACCTGTTAGCTCACTCTGTAATGTTAGTTTCGAGATTAGATCCCATCAAATATCTCTTCAAGAAACCGGCACTTACGGGTAGGCTAGCTCGTTGGTTGTTGTTGCTTTTCGAATTCGATCTAAAATATGTGACGCGCAAGTCGGTCAAGAGAAGAGCAGTTGTAGAATTCTTAGCCAATCATCCAGTGGAAGGGGGTGAAGCAGTTGAGTACTTATTCCCAGATGAGGCCATTTTGCATATCGACGACGAGTTTTGGACGATGTACTTTGACGGAGCGTCAAACCAATATGGGTATGGGATAAGAGTGTTGCTGATAGCACCCGACAATTCCCGTATCCCTCTAGCCTTCAAGCTTCGATTCAAAGTCGGGAACAACGAAGTAGAGTATGAGGCATGCATTGCCAGTCTAGAAGCAGCCCTGGAACTAGGGGCAAAACGGTTGGACGTCATCGGGGACTCAAATCTTGTTGTATCTCAAGCGAAAAGAGATTGGAAAGTCAAAGAAGAAAAGATGATAATGTATCATCAGACCCTGGATTTGTTAATTCCTCGGTTTGAGAAGCTAAACTTCGCTCATCTAGTAAGAGAGAACAACAGGTTCGCAGATTCACTAGCAACTCTATCTTCTATGATAGACATCTCGTTTGGAGTCCGGATGCATCCAGTCATTATTGACCAGAAATTTGCGCCAGCTTATGAGTCAATTGCTACTATAGATGAGGTTCAAGATGACAACCCCTGGTATTACGATATTTGGAATTTCTTAGAGAAAGAGGGGTATCCACCAGGGGCAAATGCCAAGGATAAAAGGGTAATCAGAAGAATGGTCATTCAATTCATCATCTGCGGAGGTAAATTATACAAGAGAGGTCATCTAGGAATGCATAAGCTATGCGTTGAAGCTGAAGAATCAAAACGCTTGATGGAGGCCATCTATGGAGGAGAATGTGGAGCACATATGAACGAGGTGATGCTGGCACGGAAGATCCTCAGACAGGGTTACTACTGGTCCACCATAGAGGAGGATTGTATCGGCTTTGTTCGGCGATGCCACAAATGTCAGATCCATGCAAACTGCATGAACATCCCGCCGTCGAAGCTTTACAATATGACTTCGCCATGGCCATTTTCAGTTTGGGGAATTGATGTGATCGGGGCTGTCACTCCGAAGGGGTCTAATGGGCATGAGTTCATCCTGGTCGCGATAGATTATTTCACGAAGTGGGTTGAGGCCCAATCCTATGCGGTGTTGAAGGCGTCACATGTTACAAAATTCATCAGAAACAACATCATCTATCGTTATGGGGTCCCAAACGAGGTCATTTCCGATAGTGGTTCCCACTTCAAGAAAGAAGTGATTGACTTGTTGGAGAAATACAACGTGGCTTTTCATAAGTCGTCTACATATCGGCCGCAAACCAATGGAGCGGTCGAGGCCGCCAACAAGGATATCAAACACATATTGTAGAAGATGGTGGAAACCTACCGGGATTGGCCAGACAAGTTGCCGTTTGCTCTGTGGGGGTACCGGACTTCAATTAGAACTTCTACTGGGGCGACTCGGTATTCATTAGTTTATGGAATGGAGGCCATTCTACCTATTGAAATTGAGGTTCCGTCTTTGCGAGTGCTGGCTGAGTGTCAGATAGCCGAAGCAGATTGGCAACAGAACAGATTTGAAGAACTCATGCTTTTTGACGAGCGCAGACTGAAAGCACTGTACCATGTTCAAGGCTATCAGCGCAGAATTGCCCGGGCTTTCAACAAGAAAGTTAAGTAAAGGAATCTAAAAGAAGGAGATTTGGTGCTCAAAGACAACCAAGCTCCCATCCACGACCCAAGGGGCAAGTTCAGACCCAATTGGACTGGTCCCTACATCGTCAAGTCAATCTGGTCAGGTGGAGCTGTGGTTCTAATGGACCTAGATGGCTTGGAGTTCTCGCAACCGATCAAGATGGACAAGTTGAAGAAATATTACCCCTGAGAGGCTCGCTAGGCCGAAAACCCGCAAAGGGCGGCCTTGGCAAAAGTTAGAGCATTGAAAAATTGAAAAATATAAAAACTGAGCTCGCAAGGTTGAAAACCCGCAAAGGGCGGCCTTGGCAAAAGTTAGAACGTAAAAGGAGAGTGAAAATACTCGAGTGAACCTAAGCCTGAACTACGTAAGGCTTGATTCCCATCTTTGGGATACATAGGCAACTTCATCCTGAAGTTCAGCCATAAACTTTTCCCCAATCAACTTTGTCCATTTGATCATCTCAGTCATCTTTGTCTATTCAGCATTCAAGAGTTCGTTTATGATCTCCGGCGCAGTGCTCTTCAGACTAGGGGCAACTTTCCGTTGCTGTGCAGTGCCGCAGTACTCTTCAAACTAGGGGCAACTTTCCAGTTGCAGGGATCTGGGGTTGTGCATCTCAGTGACAGATCTCAGGCATGTCCAATTCTGATTCTATATCGAAAATGGTTTTGAAAAGTTTTAATAAAAGTTGACTTTATTCAAAATTAATCTTTTTACAACTTAGGCCATTTTTGGACCAAAGCGAAAAATTCTCAGTACCCACAACCTTCAATTTCATTGATTTCAATACAAAGTCTTCCTGCTCTTGCATACAAATTGAAGTTGCTTTTTATTACAATCATAAAGAAAACTTGAAAGTACTAATAAAGCAATAGATCTAGGGCATAGCTAAGTTAGGTGTTCCTGCGCCCCCTCCCAGAGCTGGTTGAAGCCTTTGATGCCAAAGTAGGCCCTTCATGTGCCTCTTCATTAAGCCAATCCAAGCACTCATTAGACAAGGTGCAACTGAAAATGGGAGTAGGGGCCAGGAGCTCTCTAGTCCTCCATGTTGTGGTATATCGGCCAAGTTGTGCGCCTCGAACCGGGAATGCGGCAAGATACTCTATCCCCTCTGGCGGGCAAGTCTGATCATGATCGAACTGACACCGGAACCGGAACGGAAAGTAGAACACATAGTGAGTCAGACCAATCAACTGGATCCCGGTCTGCCGGGACATGCTATAGCTCATTGCCGGGAGATTGAGCCAAGGACAGTGCCAGGCAATGTGGTCTGCAGACAAATTGCGCATCCAGTCGAACCACCATCCCTCATCAAGGGCATCGACTATTCGTTGTCGGAAGAAGTAGCCGCGAGCTGAGTAGGCTGGACAAGAGTCCATAACCTACAATTTATCCATCAGTCATACCTGGAGAGAAATGAAAAATGAGAGAATAAAGAATAGAGAGATGTACGATGAGAGAAAAGTAAGAAAAGGGTTCTGTAAGAAAAACCGAGCCTGAGGGCCGAGTGATGTGAGCAATATATATGTGAGAAAGGATGGGAAACATTACCTGCAGCAGTAGTGGACTCCCCGCGAATCTAGTCGTCTCTCGGTGATAGAAAGCATCCAAGCCCATCAGCGTCTCGGCCAATGCCATGACAATGCAGCTCTTTCCTTTCTTCAAGCCTTGAGCAACTTCAATCAGACGGATGCTAGATCCGCTAAAGCCCGGGGCAAGCAAAAAGTGAGATAGCATGCACAAGCAAAGGGCGTGTTGTCGAAAACCTTGCCAATGATGGTCGTTGCGGTCACCGGCATCAGAACAGCGATGAATCAAGCCAAGGATATCCAATTCCCCGTTGTAGATCAGAGACCGAGCATCATGCATGGTGAGCCCACACATCTGTCCTAAAGCTTGGGCGTGACCGAAGCGAAGCTGGGACAAAATCTCTTCATAGCGCGAAGGATTCCATCAAAACTTGAAAATCTTCGAAGGTCGGACACATCTCTTGCCCACCGAAGCTAAAGACGTGTGTTACCGGATTCCAAAACCTCGTCGCGGCATGAAGGAACGGAATGTGCAGCGAAGTACGGCTCAGCGTGAATAGTGCATTCAAACCGAAGCCCTGGAAGTTCAACTTCTCCAAGCCGTCTAGAGAAGCAATCCAAGCTGTGAGATTTTGGGTGAAGAACGCCTCCATTTTGATGCAAAACTAAGATGAAATGAGAGAACCACGAGGCTGGAGTTTTTAAAGAGGATAAGGCACTGTTCGGAGGACACGTGTCGAAAATTTGGTGGTTGCCAAGCTAGGTGGCCGGCCGGCCACCTTTTCTGGCAGGCCGACCACCCCTCTCCCCTCCAATGCAAAAAGCTGGTCGGCCAGCTCCCTTAGGTGGTCGGCCATCAAGGGGAGGGTGGCTTTAGTCTTGTTCTAGCCTCTAGAAGAAAGTTCCAAGCATTTCCATGCATTGGGGGCGTTAAAGGTGCAAGTTTTCCTCTGTTTCGGATGCGTTCCATCACCCAGATCGTCCGAAATGCATTTGTCTATCGAGTTGTTGTTAAATCCTGCTTATTGAGTTGTTGCTTTGCTTATCGAGTTGTTAAGCTTACCAAGTTGTTAAGTTTTGTCGAGCTGACTAGTTTTGTGTTTTGAGTTGTTACTCTTTGTTTATCAGCATTATTGTGTCTTGCTTATCAAGTTGTAAGTTTAATCAACATTGTTGTGTCTTGCTTATCGAGTTGTAAACTTGCTAAGGTTATGTCATTTCTTAGTAAGTTAAGTTGCTTTGTTTGTTGTGTCGGTTCACTACCTGACTTGGCAATTTTCAATGCATGATTTCCATTCAATCTCATTTTTGTGCAAAATAATGCGATGCGATGCAAGAACATAAAATATAACACTTTTTTGAACAAAAGCTGTTTCATTCCATCATGTTTCCTTTGTTACAACATTTTACAGCAAGGGTACAAGTTTTACAGAAAATAAAAACTGCCTAATAATGTACAATGTGCTACAACTACTAGTAAAAAAGGCAAATAAAGCAGGGAACATCTGTGCTCTCAAGCGTAAGAAAAAAAGGCCCTCTTCGTCCTCTTCTGCGGAACAGCCTCTGTGTCATCCCTATCAGCACCACTGTTGGAATCGGAGCCACTGTCCTCGGAATCCTCCTCGGCATCACCTCCGCCCTCAGAGCCAGACTCAGAGTCATCCTCTCTGCCAGCAGATGTCTTTGACTAACGATGCGCGGACTCCTCCTCCTCACTGGACTCATCCTCAATGATATGTGCTCGGCGCCCGCCTCGTCTGCGAGACGACTCCCCTCTCCCGGCTCCTTGAGAAGGCCTAGATGGCCCAGCTCCTTGGGAAGGCCCAGATGGCCCGGCCTGCGGTCCGTTATATATCGGAGGCATCTGAAAAGAAAGAGTACAATTTGAATACATCAGCCAAAATATGTATATCAGATGTACAGATAAAAGGCTACATGGAGTGGATGTGTGCAAATATAGTACATGGATGTGGTGTGTGTCAGATGTGCTCTCCGTATACAGTCGGTCAATCAATGCAGTGAAATGTTCAAATTCAACATATCATCAGAAATATGATAAATGCAAGAAAACTAAACAGTACCGAGACGCCTATGATGGAAAGCTGCGCCTCTCTACACAAGACCATGCCTTTGAGCGAGGCCACTAACCCAAGTAACCCCTCAGCATACTCCGTGGTGGGCTACAGATGCAAGTGCAAATCATCAGTGAATGAATGAATGTCCAAGTATCTGAGTGATAAAGCAAAGCTGTAAAACATACCGGTGATGAGTCAAGGTCTCTGGTGTATGGATGATCTGGCATAGGAGGCTCTAGCGGAATTGGGTAGGAAGCCCCGTATCTCTATGCCGTCAACTCAGTCGGGATACCTGGCCATCCGGCATGATGATAAGTCGGGGGAATCGGAGGGACCAGTCTAGTCCCACCTCTGGATGTGCCAGCCCTACTGGCCGAAGGAATGTCTCTGGGTCGGGTGCGACTCGAAGACGGCATGCTGGTAGACCTCCTCGAGGGAGTACGAACACCTGTCAATGGAGGCATCAAGTAGGTGTGACGGTAGGTCGCGTACTCCCCGTCCTCCAAATGCAGCAGTGCATCAATGCCCAGCCTGGCATCAATGACACCCTGGGGAGTAAGCCTATCAGCGAGCCGCATATCGTCTGGGGGTGCTGAAGGGACACTCGGCTCAGGGAAGCCTATAGTCTGACGAAGAAAGCATTCCCCCAGGAATCAGGCCCTACCAACTGGCCCCTCGAACAAGATCCTATACCGGGAGGAGGCCCATTCTCCGACAAACTGGAATCGGAGATCCTCACCCAAAGGCACCCAGAGCTGCCATAAGATCTGCGGATAGCCAATGCATAAGCCGATTAGAAATCACAAATGTCTGAGCATGAATCAAAGATGAACACGGGAAGAACTGAGAGTTCTGACATACCTCGGTCGCCCGCACCGTGTCAAAATACTACCACAGGTAGGGGAGAGTCTCCCGGGGCTACGACCGGTACTGGCCCTCGAAGACGAGCGAATAAGGGGTCATGAGAAGGGCCTCCACCTTGAGCTCTGGGGCTAGCGTCGGAAAGTACGCGAAGACCTATAACTGTGGAAAATAGGGCAAAAGCCATCAGAATACAAAATGCTAAGGGCAGAATGTAAGTACAGAATGTAAAGTGTGTTGTGTGTGCAATATACAAATAATGAAAAACAGAAATATGAATCAAGAGGGCAGAAGGTACCTCCCAGGCTCTCCAATAGCCGCCGACTATGTTCCCCCGTCCGCGGGAGGTCGCACTCATATAGCAATAGAGGGTAGCCAAGCTGGCGCCACCCCAGTCATACTGACCAACCTGCGTAAGGTCCACCAGGGCACTCAGCAAATATAGCCCAACGGTGTTCCCCCTGTCGGCGAACAGAGTGGTCCCGAAGAGGAACATCAAAAACCCGCGGGCGTACTGTGCAATCTCCTCAGGAGTCTCGGGCTCAGTCCCTCTGAACTGTGTAGAAAACCAAGTATATCGGACTCAGCCCGAAGATCGGTCGACCGGTGGGCGAGCTCCCAATAGATGAATCCAGGTTGCCTCCCACTCGTCCATGTCCTCGTCGTAAGGGATCGCACAGCCTCCCACATCAAGGCCCGTCAACACGGCGAAGTCAAATGGGGCCATGGTCATGTCCCCAGCAGCTGAGAAATGAAAGGAGTTGGTGGTGTCCCACCATCTCTCCACCAAGGCGCCCATCAATGTCCGGCTAGCTGGATAGCGAGATATCCCGGTACAAAAGGTCCCGAATCCTGCCAGATCGACCCAATCGCGGACAGCCTCTGGGAGCTCCGCGTACTAATCTCTCGCAGCAATAGAACCGTATCCCTGTGTAACGCGGGAGGATGTCTGCATTCATAACGAACACATGTATTCAGTTTCAGAATGGAATGAATAAGTTATGTGCAAATGAAGGAAATGAGTTGTGTGCAAATCAAATCAACTTTCAATCAAATTTGGGCTGCGTGTTCACAATCAAATTTGGGCTGCGTGTTCAGATTGCAGAAATTTAAAGTTTGGGCTGCGTGTTCAACTTTCAATCAAATGTGGGCTGCGTGTTCAGATTTCAGAAATTTAAAGCTTGGGCTGCGTGTTCAACTTTCAATCAAATGTGGGCTGCGTGTTCACAATCAAATTTGGGCTGTGTGTTCAGATTTCAGAAATTTAAAGTTTGGGCTGCGTGTTCAATCTTCAATCAAGTGTGGGCTGTGTGTTCACCATCAAATTTGGGCTGTGTGTTCAGATTTCAGAAATTTAAAGTTTGGGCTGCGTGTTCAATCTTCAATCCAGTGTGGGCTACGTGTTCACCATCAAATTTGGGCTATGTGTTCAGATTTCAGAAATTTAAAGTTTGGGCTACATGTTCAATCTTCAATCAAGTGTGGGCTGCGTGTTTACCATCAAATTTGGGCTGTGTGTTCAGATTTTAGAAATTTAAAGTTTGGGCTGCATGTTCAATCTTCAATCAAGTGTGAGCTGTGTGTTCAGATTTCAGAAATTTAAAGTTTGGGCTGCATGTTCAACTTTCAATCAAATGTGGGCTGCGTGTTCACCATCAAATTTGGGCTGTGTTCAGATTTCAGAAATCTAAAGTTTGGGCTGCGTGTTCAACTTTCAATCAAATGTGGGCTGCGTGTTCACCTACAAATTTGGGCTGTGTGTTCAGATTTCAGAGATTCAAGTAATTGAGCTGTGTGTTGAAGACAGAGTATTGTGTTATAGACTAAGCATGCAGAACAAGTTGTGTGCTAGAATGAGCAGAGGTATGACATACGAATGTATTCAGAATGAGCAAATAAGCATACATAGCATGAAATGCACGGAAAATGCAGAATAGAGGTAGGAAATGTAAAAGGTGAAGTACGTACCTCTCGTGCCTGATGGGAGAGATGGGACTCCGGCTCCCGCAGTAGCAGGTCCACAGGGGCTCGAGGGTCAAAGTCAGTAAAGTAGTAAAAAATCGCCCAAGGGAGGACATGAGTCGGAGGATCATACCTCTCGGGGATGAAGGGGCGAACCCTCGGATGCAAAGACATGATGTCAGGCTCGCCTCCGGCGCCTGGAGAACCTCCGCCATGGGGAAATTGACCTGCCATTTTAAGAAATCTGCAAAAAGGAACAAAAATGAGCGAAATGAGCCAAAATTGGAAAAAGTCAACAAAAGTCAACTCTCGAGAAATGAAAAAGTCAACAAAAGTCAATTCCCGAGAAAATCTTCTAAATATTGAGACAAACTTACCTCAAGTGTTGAAAATGAGAAAAGAAGCTCCGAAATCAAATTTTAATCGGTTCAAAATGAAGAAAACTGAAAGTTTTCGCGAAACAACTTGGCATGGGGCGTTGGAAAACGTGTATAGAGCGCAGATCTGAGAGAGAAAATGGTCTAGGAAGGAGTAGAAGATAGTTTCGGAGCTGAAGTTATGAGGAAAAGAGCTTTGGCTTTGTATATTTAAAGAAATGAGAGCAAAAAGACCAAACTGCCCCGGATTTGGGCTAGGTGGTCGATCGGCCACCTTTTCTGGTAGGCTGACCACCCCCTGAACTGAAACCTGGTCGGTGGCCTCCCCTGGACTCCAAACCTGGTCGGTGGTGTTACCAAGAGGGTCTCCAAGGTCTCTGCAAATTTTGATAGTCGTCGAAGTCCCCAGCACCCGAGAAAGTACAAGAAAAGTGCACTTTTTGTCGCGAAATCCCTTCGCGGGAACTCCAAGTCCAACTTTCGATGCGTGTTTTATCGTCACTCGTCAAGAGTAAGATGTATCCTTTTTGAGCACACTGTGACCCTTCCGGGAGGTAAACCGAAGGTCGCGATTGAGTCGCACTCGTCAAAACTTGCATTTCTTTGCTCGTTGTTTCGCGTCAAACACACATTCGAATTTGCACTTATCCTGCATTGTTATGCACGTCACTTGCATTCTCGTGCATACCACCTGCATTGTTGTGCACGTTTCATTGGTATTGTCACACCTCCATGCTTAACTTGTGTTGTCATGCGCGTGTCTCTCGCATTGCGATGCACTTTCCCATCGGCACCCTGTTTGTCTACATTCGATGTAGCATTGAACATGTGTTGCTAACTATGTTGTACTTGTTGAATTTCTTCCTCTTTCGGGCACGATATTGTATGTACGGTTCATTTGAAGCTGGTGCGACCAGACGAATCACACAGGTATTGTAACTTCTCCGTGTGAGACGTGATGAGAATTGAATAATTCTCCGCATTCTTAAACTACATGAAATGTAGTTGTTGCTTTGCATTCTTACTTAAAACTGTTGCGTGTGCGCTTCATTACAGCTTGCTGCTTTGCATAATCATGAGTTATATCTGGCTTTGTGCATACCATTTTGCATTTTTCCCCTGCCTGCGGGCATATCTTTGTTATCTTGTATGTTTGTCTAAGTCTTTGGCCTCGTCAAAAATGGGTCGTCTCTGGGCTTTGACATTCACTCCCGTCACGTGTGACTTCCGAGTTCTGTCAAAGAGAGGCAACTGTAGACACCCCATTTTTGACCGACCTTAAGACTTAGACGTCACCAGTTGAGCGCTCGGTGATGTTGCATGTTGTGCTCGTTCTGAGGTTTCAGAGTCTCGGCTGCGAGCCTTGCCTCCGGACTTCGGAGCTCTTTTTATGCCTTGCCTCGGTTTGCGAACCGGGTCTTGTTTTCTCCGTTTTATCTTCCCGAAGGGAGGGAGAGGGCCCATAGACCATCTCTCAGTGGCCGTAGGCTACGTTTCATGGTCGTAGGCCATTTTTCCCGTTTGGAGCCCGGTTTCCGATTTTTGGAGCCGTCAGCCGTGCGCCTCGGTTCGGGACCGCTTAATTACCTCCAATTACTCCGGTTTTTGGCGCACACCTTATTTCCTCCCTTTAGAGGGACACTGTGGCCCGGGAGACCACCTTCGTGGTCATACGCCACTTCCGATGCCTAACAGCCTGTTTTCGGGGCCCTAAATCGCGCGTTTTGGCCCCCGAACCTTTGTTTTGCATCCGTTTTGGTCCATTTTTGGTAGGGACCCTATTTTCACTGTTAAGGAGGTGGTAGGATGGTGGCCGGCCACCTCTTCCCCTCAGAAGCCAGTTTTTCTGACCGAAAACTGGTTTTTCCCCCTTTTGAGCCACATTTTCTGGCTTTTCATACCACCATTGTGATCTACTCATCTGGGAGGCCACCAATATGGTAGGCTGACCAGTTTTCTCTTCTTAACCCTTTTGACCCTTGCTTAAAAGATAGCTTTTCTCTCTCCTGGGCCATATTTTCTGGTTTTTCTCTACATAGCTCTGTTCTACTCATCTGGGAGGCCACCTTTCAGGGTAGGCCGACCAGCAATTTTGCTTGAACCTTTTGACCCCTGGTCGGCCGACCAGGGGAAGTGGCCGTCCGGCCACTTGAATTGGCCGGCCTGCTTCTTGCTTTTTACTTTTTCTGAGTATAGTCCAGCTGTGCCAGCCGGAGACCATTTTATGCATCCTCCATACTTGGGGCCTTTTTGGATATTTTGGAGCCTCTCCTCTATAAAGGAGAGGCTTGGATTCATATCAGCTGGTTGAAAAAATTGCTTAAGGCTCATAACCTCCCTCCTCCATTTTCACTACTCAAAGCTCCAAAACCCTAACCTTCTTGGTCCATTTGCACTACAACCCTTAGCACCACACCTCCATCATGTATTCCAGCACCTTGGAAGTCATTTGCAGAGGTTGAAAGCTCACTAACTTGGTCCAAAAGCTGCTGGAGGTCGGCTCTTCAAGGGTAAGTGCCTATTTCCCTTAAACTTGCATTTTTTTGCTTCATTACTTAGCTTCACTTGTAAGTATTTCTGGGCTTCTACCCAAACTGTAAAGTGCCTTATTTTGATCTCCTCTTCAACTTTGTTTAAGGGAACTTTTCTGTTTGAGGTCATTTACTTCCCCTTATCCTCTATCTCTCTTTTAGGGCTATTTTTGCATCCTATTTTAGCCTTACTTGTGAGCATTTTCGAGATTTTATATAAACTGGAAAAAGTCTTTTTTTGACATCCTCTTCAAGTTTTGTTAAGGTCCCATTTCTGTTTGGCGTCATCTTCCCCCTATGCATGCTTCATCTCTTCATGATTAAGGCTATGCATTAGAGCACTTGCATTGGCCATGGTTTGGCCTCTTAGCCACTGAAATCCAGTGGATTTTCAGTGGCTTTGATGCATTTTTGAGGGCCAAAATTAGAGGGGGTGACCCCCTCTCTCCTTGTCTTGTTTGGGGGTCTTTTGGGCCTTCCAAAGGGGCTCTATTTTGCATGCATTGAAGTCACTTTTTGGGCTCAATTTCGTGGGTTTTAAGGTCTTCCTTAGGTCTTTCCGGGGCCCTTTTGATCATATTTTATGTCTATAGTGCATGTGTAGAACAATTCCATTCGAGTTTGATCATATTTTATGTCTATAGTGCATGTGTAGAACAATTCCATTCGAGGCCTTTTGAGGGGGCCTTTCATCGTATGCTTCCTTGACTAATTTCAGGACCAATTTTGTGAGTTTTAGGGTTGTCATAACTCATTTCCAGAGTTGGTTTGGTCATGCTAAGTATCTATCTTATATGTGCTTAACAACCCCTTGAATAGCCTTCCAAAGAAGCCCCTCATTTTTACATGCATTGGCTGCATTTCAGTGATTATTTGGGCATATTTTGGCATGTTTTATTCACTATTTTTGGCTAGTTTGGTGAGTTCTCATTTGCTTCATATACATGCCATATAAACCATGCTCTCTAGCCAATGTTGCATGCTATTTTAGTCCATCATGTTAGCATCTTTTGGCCATGCTCTAAACTAGAAATGTGCATGTTTTGGGACTGTCTTGGCTCTGTCTTTTGACTTCATGATCAAATAATACTGGCTTTGTATACTTGTGGTTCAATGCATGCGCCTAGTATTGAGTTTCGGGGCTTATTCCATGCATCGGGTGCCATATTTCCATGTTTCGGGATCATTTAGCATCATGTTTCAGTGCTGAAAATTACATGTTTGAATGCCATGCTTCATCCTTGCCATGCTTTGGTAGAGTGGCATTTGATGCCTTAGGTTCGGTCCTCGGTATGCGTGCATGTGTGCACGTATTTCGGTTGTCTCATTTTCATCTAATGGCCATTGATGTGAGTGTGGCTGAGGTCCACTCATGTCGGTGTAAGTCCATTATGCATTGTGTATGCTATTTCATAGCATTACGTATGCTAGGTTGTATGTTAGTCGCATTGTGTATGCCATCTCATAGCATTGCGTATGCTAGGTTGTATGTTAGTCGCATTGTGTATGCCATTTCATTTGCATTGTGTTTAGGATAGGAGTTAGCCCAAGCACGGGAAACGAGGGACGTTTCATACTCGAAGTGATAAAACGTGCCTTGATTCCCGGTCGCCGACACTCTTGACTACACATGATGGAGTTTAGGCATTTATGTGTTCATACGTGCATTCATTCTATATTAAGTTGTGCAATTTGGTTCCTTGGCCATCATGCATCGAGATGCGTGATTGGTGGCCCGAGGGTCGAGGACTACATTCCCTAGAGCTTATGCAATAACAGGGAGAGTGGTCATGCACACATGTGTTGCAAATACCTTGTCATGCCTCTCTCTTTCCCTTTGTTGCAGAAAAAAACAGAATCTAGGAGAAGATCATAAGGTGCATTGTTCTTGACTCTTTTACACTACACCTCATAGCCATACACTTCCACCATTCGGAACAAAGTTGAGGCAGTCCATAGGCTTACATGCTAGTGTATCGCTTTCCTAGTTAATTTGTTAATTAATTAGGGTTTTGTATATTTTATTATTAATTCGGACTGTAGTTATTATTCGGACTGTGTTATTCTTTCGGACCCTCCGAGTGAGGGCACAATCGTAATAAGTGTGCGTGAGTGTGATGTATGTCTTCCTACCCCACGTCTTCTCCTTTTATTTACCAGCTTATGATGGTAAGATTTGGGCATGTTTTCAATTAGCATACAGTATGATAGCATGTTTGCATCATTCATCTGTTATTGCATGCACCGGGCTCGACGCATCATACTAACTGCATTTGTATTTCAATTCCAAGTTGAATACTTGTTAGTTATAGCATTTCACACTGCCATACCTTTAGAAGTCGAGCGCCTATCTTAGTTGCATTTTGCATGTGTTGCATTAGGCATTTCTGTATAGCTAGGATCATGCATGGATTTCTAACATAGCTTTTGTTTTGGCTTGGAGTACTCGGTAAATACTTATGCTTTAGCATCCTTGCATGCGTGTGAGTGACTGCCAAGATAGCATGCTTACCATGAGGCTGTGTGCTTATATGATATAACTGCCCGAATGCCTGTGGGTGAAGGTTGGGTTACTTGGATTGGAACAATTCATCAAATTGTGAGTTTTAAGCCCACTAGATAGTGGCAAATCACCTTGTTTTCTAAGCCCACCTGAGGGTGGCAAATCCACATTTTAGCCTACTTGCGAGTAGCAAACCATTTTCAAATAAACAAACATGAAATGTTTTGTTCCAATTCAGGCGACCCAGTCTATACTTGTATGCTGTGCGCATCACATAGTAAATCTAGGCTAATAACCGGAATAAGAACGCATAATGTTTTCAAAACCCGATATCATGGTTACTAGAGGCCGATCTTTGATCAGGTGAGCGGGGGTGCTCACGAAGTGACCTTCCCCAATCGTACCCAAGTTCTCGAGCCGAGGCAATTTTGGTGATGACGGACACATGGCCTTAGGCAACGAGTCAGGGTTTCCTAAATTTTTCAAAATACAATATTTAGGTGGCCACTCTGTATCTGGCAAAGCAGTCCATGTTTGGCACTACTTTCAAAAAATATGTTTTCAAAAATGATTTGCCGGATTTGAACTCTTTAATGATTTCATCGGTCTTGCATTGCACTCTGCGAGATTAGATACAGGACCGTGACATTGAGTCCTGAACTGTAGTGAGCCCAAATGAACAAAACGGAGGAGGGGGGGGATTCCCTCCCGGGACGTTCGGGGACGTCTACACATAGTTACTTCTGGTGGTGGATAGATGGACGAGTTCCCAAAAACAATTGTCACTCCTCCGCTATGAGGGTACTTCAATACCTGTTGGAGAGTGGAGGAGACAGCCTTCAGATGGTGTAACCAGGGCCTCCCTAACAACAAATTGAAGGTAGCCGGCACATCCAAGACATGAAACTCGACCTCTTGCTCAGCTGGGCCCACCTGGACTCTAACTTGCACTGTACCTATGAACTCTCTACTTGTGTTATCATATGCCCGTATTACTTGGGCTGTGGGAACAAAGTCTGCTGGCTTGAGGCCTATTGCATAGGCGGTGCGAGAAAAACAAACATTAATGGCCCAACCGGTATCTACCAACACCACTAGTACCCATTTCTCCCTACACTCCATGGATATGTACAACAGTTTGTTGTGAGCTGAGCCTTTCGGCGGTAGCTCTTTGTCAGAGAAAGTAAGAGTTGGCCTGGCACCGCTTGGAAAAACCAAACCCACAAGCTACTCAGGCTTAGTGTTAATGGACAATTTAGCTTTGTCCATTACTGACAACACTGCCTATTGGTGTACTCACGAGGCCATGAGAAGACCCCAGATGGAGATGTTAGCTTGGATTTCTTGAATTATTTCAACACTGCCTCCTTTTCTAGTTGTTTCTCTTTCTGTTTCTCGGCCTCTCTGTCTTTTCCAACTGCCTCTGCTTGATTTAGGTGCGGCGGCTTAAAAAAATTCCCACTTCTTGTCAGATGGTCTATTTCCTCAATATACCACGTATTGTCCAGAAGGCATTCACCCCAGTCTTCGTCAATGTGGGCCAGATGTAGATCATTATCATCCCACCATTCGCCTTCAGCGTTCGACAAACAGTTGTCCGGCTCTGCTTGTATCCCCTTCATATCATAGGTGTCCCCCACAGGACATTGTAAATTTATGGTTTCCCGACTATCTTCAATCCTTTCTTGTTCAAAATGCCTCAGTGCAGTTTCTTGCTTAGTGTCCACAATGTTCACACTTCTCGGGTTGGGTTTTCCACACCAACGCTCTCCGGCAGTTTTCCTTTCTCATCAGCCCTTCCGGTCACTGCAACTATCTCTGTTTCCTTTCCTTCTGGTTTCATTCCAGTTTCTTCTTCCTTGTCTGGCTCATCACTCAGCCATCCAGTGTTGTTAGTTGAACCATTCAGGTCAAACCACCCGATCTGCACATCTCCCTAATCCTGCTCATCAAAGAACTACAGGTTGTTCAAATCCTTCTCGAGTTCTGCCAAATCATCCAACCCCTGGCTCGGGTCATCTTCCCTGACCACATTGATGTCTACCAAGGTTGGCAATACCAATTCAAGCTTGATTTGACCAATTGACACAATGTAGCAACTTGGATCATACACCTTATCAGGTAAGTCCTCAGGACACTTCGGCAATAGACTTTTACCTTCCTCCAAGGTTGACTTCCCTTCCATTGTAAGTCTCATCACCACAGGCTTGGGTTGAGGGTTGGATATGTCCATCACGCACAGGTCTGCACTTTTCAGAACGAACAACATCAGTTTTGGTAGGTGGGAGGGAGTAATATATACACTGGGGTCATAGGGGGTGGCCAGTGTATGGATCAGGTTGAGATTTCGAGGTGGGGGGACTTGGTTATGGACTGGGAGTGGATTTGTGGTCACGTTTGGTTTTTGAGGTGGAGCAATCGCCTTGTTATCAATAAGATCCTGAATCTCATGACGCAATCAAAAGCACTGGTCGGTGTCATGACCATGCTGTTGGTGAAACGCGCAGTATTTTGCGGGGTTGTGTTTGGGTAGAAGAGGATTAGGCAATGGGCGAGGTTCTAAGGGTTTGAGGTGCCCTTTCTTGACTAGAACTTTAATGGCTTAAGACAGGGTCATGTAAAGTTGGTTGAAAGTTCTCTGGGATCGGGTAGGGTTGGACAGCGTTTGTGAGCTTGTTTTGGCAGAGAGGTCGGCAGTCTTGGTTGTGATGACAATGCTTACATCTGACGGCTTCGCAGCTATGCTACCACTGGCAGTATTGAAACTGCGAACAAACGGCCTTTTTGCCGGGTCCTTCTCATCTATAATAAGCCCCTGCTTCATAGCATCTTCGATTTGTACCCCCATTTCATGGAGTTCTATAAATGTGAACAGAGGTAGGACAATCATTTTTTACAACAACTTGCCAGGTAGATTCTGGACAACCATCCTGATCTGGTCTTCCTCAGAAGGCCTCGTGGTCATCATCGAGGGTTTAGCTCTCCACCTTGTCACAAATTCAGAGAAGCCCTCCTTTGGCTCTTGGCGTGTTGCCTCGAGATCACGGGTTATGACCTCAATTTGAGTATTGTACAAATCCTGAGCAATGAAGGCCTCAGCCATCTCCTCCTAATTCTGTTTGACAGAGTCTTCCAACTTAGCATACCGATTGGCTATTATACCAGACATGGTACGACCAAAGAGAGACAGCTTCTGTAGTCTAGTCAAGCCCATCAGCCGTAAGATATCAGAAAATAGAAGCAAGTGGACCATTGGATCTCTGGAGATATCAAATTGATCGATGTGCGGCATTTTAAACCGATCTAGTAATGTAACTGTAGAATCAGTATACCCGTCCTTTATGTCTGGGATGAAGTTAACCCCTTGCGCCCTCTTGAATAACTTTTCTAGTTTATTGACCTTGAGTACAATTGGGTTAACCTTAAAGTCGAATGGAGCCTTGGTCTGATAAACAAGGGTTTTGGAGGCTTGTGCTGGGATTGGCTCTGTTGGATTGCCTTGGTTTTCTTGGACATTGGTAGTACCAGCGGTGGCTTCGGGTGCTGAGATACCTATGGTAGGTGCATGGGATGCAGAGGCCGTAGCCAACTGGGGTTGCTGTTGTTGTAGCCTAGTTATAACCTCAGCCTGACGAGTTGTGACCTCGGTTTGGCGGGCAGCATCTTGCTGTAGGGTCTTAATTGTCTACTGTAGATAATGTATCAATTCTTCCATACTGACTAGGGGATACTGTGTCATTGGAATAAGCGATTGATCTCGTGCTGGGCTAGAAATAGATGACTGTCCTTGAACCAGACTGGACACGGGTGAGTTGAGGGGTGACTGCTGTAAAAACTGAACTGGTAAAAACTGAACCAGACTGGACACAGGTGAGTGAGGTAAACACGGGTTGTCCCCGAACAAGATCTCCGGCTTTACAAAGTCTTCTGATTCGAGTCCAGAGTACTTGGGGGATATTAAAACTTTCTGAAGCTATGGTTTTAAATTACCTAGAAAAAAAAATAAAGCAAAATAGCATGAATCAGAAACTACACTGCACCTCAGCTAAGATATTATCAACACATACATGATCAAGTTGTAGGACTGTACTCCACACTAAATTCTACCCCCAAAACAGATACCAAATTTGCAACTGCTATGCACATTCCTATACAGTTTCACTGTAAAGCACATACCAGTTAAGAGAGAGCCAAAACACCCCTATGAGGGGGTAGGGTTACCCTGTCCTAGTTTCGTCAGGAACTAGGGTTTCACTAGTCAATCAAGCGGTTTTCACGCAATCCTATATTTTTAGGTGAGCATCATGTCCTAATTTGGATCAATCACTAAGGCTTTACTATATACAGCTAGGCTAAATGGTCAAAGAGGGTACCTCAGCAAGACTACCTAATATACCTCTCACACCTAACACTAAAAAGTGAAAGGAGGATCAAATGGTACAACAATAGTCCAGATCCAAGGGTTGTGCTCCCATCATGGCAGAGCTCACGACCGGTCAGCCTTTTGGCAAGCCTTTGGAAAACCGTCCAGGAATAGCAGATGGCAAACACAGTGACTTAAGCGCACCAATGTAAATGCAAATACAAAGAAACATATAAGTTTAGATAAAATTTCACATCATGAAGTTCAAGTCAAATTCTCTAAATTCCCCATTAGAGTTGCCAGAAACTGTAGCTCAACTTTTCGCACTCTTTTCGGAAGACGATAAGCCCTACAGTTCGGACTCCCGTGGTTCTGAATCTGATTCCATAAGTGCAATGTGAAATAGAAAACACAAAAAAGTCCAAATTCAGCAAATCTTTTGAAAAGTCGATTTTGAATCAAAATACCAAAAATGGACTACTTTGCCAGATGTAGAGTCGCCACCTAAATATTTGATTTTGGAAAATTTAGGAAACCCGGGACTCGTGTCAAAGACCACTTATGTGTCATCACCAAAGTTGTCTCGGCTCGGGAACTTAGGTTCTAGAGGGAAAAGTCACGAATTGAGCACCATACTCACCCAATTAAAGATTGGTCTCTATTAATCATGATATGATTCTTATTTACATTATATACTCTCATTCCGATAATTAGGCTAACTTACTATGTGATGCACACACGAGTATAAACTAATTTGCCAAAATTGAAATATTTGATTTCATGTTTGTTTTGAAAATTGTTTCGAATATGTACCACTTGAAAAAGTGATCGCATATGAACATTACTCAAATTATTTCAATTTAAACGATTAGCCTTCATCCACAGGCATTCAAGCAATTTATCAATTAAGCACTTAGCCTCATGGCAAGCATGTTAGACATGACAAAAATCACACTCATGCAATATGCTAAAGCACAAAAATGCTCACCTAGTACTCCGAGGTGAGCCAAAAGAAACAAAAGAGTTATAAAATTGCATGTTCCTAACTAATGCAACGTGCCTAATGTAACACATGCGAAATGCAACACATGCAATATGCAACTAATAGGCTCGGCTACTAATTATGACATGTGAGTCAATTTGATAACACGCGGCCTAAGCACGTATTCAAAGAAGTATTTAACTAACAATGTAAGTTAGAATGATGCGCCAAGCTCAATGTATACAAGACAATGGATGCAAGGCATGAGAGATGCTAAACGAAACATGATGCCCTAAACTAACCATCATAAGTAGGTAAATAAAAGGGAGAAAGACGTGGAGTTAGAAGACATACATATTATTACAATTGCACCCTCATACAGGAGGGTCCAAATAAACTAACTAGCTATTACAATAACAAATTAACTAATTATTACAAACCAAATAAACTAACTATGCTAGCTAGTTGCTACAAAACCAATTAATTAATTAACTATTCTATAGAACTAACTAATTAATTAGAATTAATTAATTAATTACAACATGAAAGAAGTAACAAAGCCAACTAATCAGTCCCGGGAAGCGAGGAATGCTCATGCATACACGAATTTCCACCCAAAAAACCCACTGTTCTGCTGCCAGAATGCCTTCGTTGCACAGTTAGAATGTCTTTTGACCTCAGCCTCTGCTCTGTTCTGTTTCAAAAATTTGCTACTCAGTTTGACAACAGTGGCCGGCAGGCCAGAAGTAGTAGCCGACCGGCCATAAAAGATAATCTGCCATCCAAAAGAAGTAGCCTGTCGGCCACTGAAGCCGGGTTCCTCCTGCTGTAACAGAAAGCATACAGAGCACAAAACAGGGTATTCTCAAGGTATGTTTGTACACCTTACCCCTCTTTATCATCAAAACATCAATCGATGCAATTTCATTGCATGATGGCCTATGAACCAAGGTGTATAATTTCAATAAATGCATAATAAAAGACTCTCAAACCTCCTCCTTATCATGGATTGATCAAGGGAAGTGGTTGACCTTGGAAACTTGAACCATTTCATCAGTAACAAGTATGAAATGCCTCAAGTTTCCATGTGTTCAATTAACGACCGATTGAACACCAAATTACTTATTATCTTGCATTATTTTTAGTCTCAATTCTATTACTCCATTTTAATTACCAACTATTCCTTAGTTTATTAAGTCCAATAGTGAAGATTAAGTCCTCTAATGGAAAGGAGTACCAAACCAAGAGTTGTTTTAGGCATGAGAGAAGTGTCATGCGGTTGGTAATGAACCCCCAAAGGGATTAAACCATTAAGCACAATACCTCTATCTCAAGCTTAAACAAGCAAGTAGTTTGAAACAACTTTCAAATCAAAAAAAAAAATAAAGCCAAGAAAATAGGGAGGTTGTAGAGGTGATTAAATATGAATACAAGTATGAAAAACAAGAAATAAACACTATCAACTCAAATAGGTTGGTAGTTAAGGCCTAAACTACCAAGCCTATGAGGACCATTACACTACAAGCATGCTATACAAAGCTCAAATGTAATGAACAACTGAAAAAAGTCCTAAAACAGTCTTAAAACATACTGGAATTAAGACAAAAATAACTACAACATGGAGCAAGTTAAGCTAGTAAGCAAGCACAAGGAGGGGAGGCTACCCTCTCCATTTTTGGGACCTCAAAACATGATTTTAGCCATTGAAAAAGCTCTGAAATTCAGTAGTAAAAAGCTCAAAAAAAAGATAATAGAAAGGTGGGAAACACAAGGGCAAATGCCTAAAAAGTTAGGTGCAAAAAAGGGTGATCCACCCCTTTACCCTTAATGGCCTTAAACCACTAGTTTCACCCCAAAAACACATAGTATAAACAGTTCAAAAATAGTCTAAAAACAGTAGGGAAAATAGCAAATAAATCAAAGAAACAAGCCAAGACTTATACCTCTTGAAAAATAGAACACTTTCTAAGTGACAAAGCAAGCCTTACACACCCTTAAGATCTCAAAGTAAGCTCAAAAGTACCTTAGCTCAAATACCACAAGGTTTGGTTTAGAGTGTATAGGCAAAGGCTTAAGAATTTGCAAAAGAGAGAGGAAATTGTAAAGAGAGAGAAATATTTTTGCTCCAAAATTTTCAACCCTCAAAAATGAAAGGGGAGGCCTTCTATTTATAGAAAAACATGAAACTCCCTCAGAAATATCCATGCATACACGTGTAGGCAGATGCATGCACCTATGGATGCAGTTGGCACAGCTGGCATAAATATCTGCAAAAACACATAAGTGGCCGGTAGGCCACACAAATAGCCGACAGCCCACACTAGTGGGCCTGCAGGTCCTAGGGTTTTTAGGCTTAAAAAACTGTGGTTTTGGTCCAAAACAAGGCAAAAGGTGTGTAGGGTTTGAAGGCTTAAAGCTGTAGCATTCTGCTGAGGACTTCGAGCACTTGGCAAACATACACAAATTCATCATTGGGTGTGCAAGCGGTGACGCCCAAGTCATAAGGGCGGTCAAAAATGGGGTGTCTACATCTTCACCTATGCATGAGGCTGCCAAGTGAACCAAGAATCATCATCTGATATTTTGAAAATGGTAGGGGAATGTTGGGGAATTTTCAAAAATGGGTTTTCAAATTTATTGTTTAATTTTGGATGTTTTTCAAAACCTTCTATATTTTTCTTTAGAAAACATGAAATAAGCTTGGGGACTTTGTCCCACATTGGAAAGAGAGCAAAATATGGAGCACTTAATAAAGTGCTACATGGAATATTTCTTTGAATATGATATTATGGGATGGATGCTTGTGTACATGCACTCACACCGCAATGATGGTGCTTTGCATCATACACACACGCACGCGCAGTTAGCGTGGGCTGTGTGGCGTTTGATGGCACACTTTACACTTAGCATGGACGCATCAGTGCAAGGCGCCATGAGGGCGCTTTCCTATTTGCATCGGACAGGTTAGAGCGATGACGTGGATCCAGCATTGCATAGGTGACGTAGAATACAGTCAGCTCCACATAGCAGTGACGTGACATTCGTTAACTAACTGATCGGACGGTTATGTGTCCGATTTGAAGGGGTTTGATCATAGCCGTTGATTGGAGATACATGAGATCGTACGAATGAGATGGCACTCGATCGTGATCAAGTGTAATTAGTCAGGCATCTATTTGGTGCGAGAATGATCTACACCATGGATCGTCAATCCAACGGTTAAATCTGATCGGATGCGATCAAAAGATATGACCATTCGATCAGATGGATCAAGGCCTATAAATAGGCTGCGAAATCAGCCATTTCAATTATCCAAAAAACCACAAAATTCAGAAGCATTTCTGCAATTATCTCTCTCTCTCTCTCCCTCTCGATTTAGAGTTTCCGATCAAGAGTTTCTTAAGCTAGTTTATATTTTTCTTATTGGTAATCAGGTTCTACAAACTTGATTATCACTGTCTTGGTTTTCTTGATTATATCTAGAGTATTCAGATCTACTGTCATCAGTGCAGACGCTGGTAGACTTGATCTTTAGATCAGGCTTCATTATATCTTGGAGGCAAATTTGCTATAACCCCCTGCATACCGTTTAGTGGGTGCAAATATTGTCTTTAAGAAAGCGACTTAGTAACGCGACTTGAAACATCAAATTTTCTATTCTACATAGGCATGATCATCGCCAAGTTTTGAAGACCCGAAGACCACTAACTGAAGAATTCAAGACAAATTGTTCCAACAGACGTGTGGAAGCTCAGAAAGATGATGGAAAGAATTTGGATACAAAAGTCAAGGCTGAATTGGAATTTAAAGGGAGATAAAAATACTATATTTTTTCACATCATAGCTACGAAAAGGCAGAATATTAATGAAAGTGATTCTATGATAGTGAATGGGGCACAATAAAGCAACCTATGGAGGTGAAACAAGTTATGTATGATCACTTCAGGAATAGTTTTAATGAACAATGGAAGTACAGACCCTAACTACTGGGCCCATTTAAAGTGATTGAACAGAGCTAGCATTTTAGTAGTTTGGAAGTGGAATTTTCTAAAGATAAAATTTGGGCTGCAGTTGGAGAATGTGATGGCAACAAGGCACCTGGTCTTAATGGGCTTAACATGACATGCTACCAAAAAGGATGGAAATTCGTGAAAGGTGATATCCTCACTTTCCTGCAGGAATTTTATATCAACAACAGTTTCGTTGGGGGCTTAAATAGTTCCTTCATTACATTGGTCCCTGAAAAAGACAACCCTTCAGGCATCCAAGACTACAAGCTATAGACACCCCAATTTTTACCGACCTTAAGACTCCGACGTCATCAATTGAGCGCCCGGTGATGGTGCATTTTCTGCTTGTTCTGAGATTTCAAAATTTCGACTGAGAGCCTTGCCTCGGAGCCTTAGGACTTTTTGTGCTTTGCCTCGGTTTGCGGACCAGGTCTTGCTTTCTCTTCCTGGAGGGAGGGAGAGGTCTCGTAGACCATCTCTCAGTGGCCGTAGGCTGAGACCAGTTTTCAGTTTTCGGAGTCGTCGGTCGTGCGCCTCGGTTCGGGACCACTTAACTTTCTCCGTTTGGCACGGTTTTTGGCATACACCTTGCTTCCTCTCTCTAGAGGGACACTGTGGCCCAAGAGACAACCTTTGTGGTCGCACGCCACATCCGATGCTTAACAACCTGTTTTCGGGGCACCCAGCTGCGTATTTTGACCCCTGAACCCTCGTTTTGCATCCGTCTTGGTTCAATTCTGGCATGGACCTTGTTTTCATTGTTTGGGAGATGGTACAAGGGTGGGAGATCACCTTTTCTCTTTGGAGACCACTTTTCTCCCGCCAGCCGATTTTCTTGTCAAGAAGCTGGTCTCTTTGGTCTTTGAGCCACATTTACTAGTCTCCTACCATACCACTAGCTTGCATTCAGTTGGGAGACCATCAAATGGGCTGGTCGACCAACATTTTTTGAGTTAAACCTTTTGAACTGGTCGGCTGACCAGGGAAGTGGTCGGCCGACCACCTGAACTGGTCGGCCTACTCCCTCCAGTTTTGTCTCTGTGAGTTATCGCCAGCTATGCCAGCTGGAAGGCACAGACTGAATCTTCCATACATGTGTATGGAGGATTTGCACCCTTGCTTTAGCTTCTTGAGGAAGCTTGAACCCTTGTTCTACCTTCTTGAGGAAGCTTGAACCTTTGCTCTAGCTTCTTGAGGAAGCTTGAACCTTTGCTCCTCTATAAGAGAGGGCCTCCCTCTCCTTATACTAGGTTCCAAAAAAATTTTTGCTAAGGCAAGAATATATCCCTCTCTATATCTCACTATTTTGAGCCCAAAAGTGTGTGATTCTTGGCCCTTTGCACACCACCTCATAGCCTAACACTTCCACCATCAACCTAAGGTTCTTGGAGGCCATTTTCAGAGGTTAAGGAGCTATGTTTTTGGGTCCAGAAGTTGCTGGTTTTGTTAAGCTACAAGGGTAACTCATTTTCTCCCTTTTTAAGCTCTATTTTGATCCTTCTCTTAGCCCTATTTGCATGCATATTTAGGCTTTGTTATCAACTGAGAAAAGCTTCATTTTTAAGTGTGTTTCATGTTTGTTTAAGGCCATTTTGTTGTTGGGGGTCGTCTACCCCCCTTGCATGCTCTATTTTGCCTTGTTTTGAGCCATGCCTTAGGGCCTTTGTGTTGACATTTGCCTGGCCCTTTAGCCACTGAAATCTAGCAGATTTTCAGTGGTTGGTATGTGGTTTTGAGGGCCAAAATCAGAGAGGGGTGACCCTCTCTCTCCTTGTCATGTCTACTAGCATTTTTGGCCTTACAAATAAGCCTTTGTTTTCACACTTCCAAGCCTTGGTGCAGTCCCCTTTTGGTGACTTTTAGGGCCTACCTAGGCTCTGTCTAGAGTTGGTGTTGTCATCTAGGGTTCGCCTCTTGCATGTGTAGAATAACCCTCTTCATAGCTTATCAAATGACCATGTCATTCTTGCATGCATTGGTCATGTTTCAGTGGGTTTTTGGTCATTATTTGGCATTTCATACATCTGTCTTTTGCTGGTTTAGTGGCCTCTTGAATGTTTCATATGCTTATAGTGTAAACCATGCTCACTAGCTTACATTGCATGTGGTTTTGGCCCTTGATTCTAGCACATTTTGGCCATGCTCTAAACTAATCTTGTTCATATTTTGGGCTGCCTCAGCTCTGTTTTTAGGTCTCTTGGTCGAATGACGCTTTCCATGCATGGTTGTAGTGTAGTACCCTTGCCTAGCCTTGAGTTTTGAACCCCCCTGCATGCTTAACTTGAGGTGTTTCTATGTTTTGGCATCATTGAGCATGATATTTTAGAGCGTATAAGGTTGCCACATTCCCATGTTTATCACTCTTTAAATGCGTTTGAGAGTTGTGCTTGTATGCCTCATTTATGGACCATCGCATGAGCTTCATTTTTGTACCTTTCAAACCATCATCTTAGTCCATTTTGCTACTGTTTTGGGCCTGCATAGGGACTGTTTGGGGTTGGTTTGGTCATTTGAGCATCGCTTTGCATACCTCTAGTGTAATGTGCTTCACTAGTTTCGGTATTTGAGCCTTCCAATATGCATTGTGTGAGTTGTTTGCGTGATTCGGGACCATGTTGCATGTTATTTCAAAGCTGGAACTTGTGCCATTGTATGTCATATTTCATCCTTTCAACGCTTTTGTAGAGTTGTATCTCGTACCTTAGGCTTTGATCCCTTGCATTGTGCATGCTTGTGTGTGTGTCATTGCCTTGTTTTCATCATGTTTGGCCACTGATTTGGGTGTGGCCGAGGCCCATCCACTTTGGTTTAAGTCCATCTTGTGTTGTGTATGCCATCTAGTCCATGTTGCCGCATGATTGATCATTGCATTGTGTGTGTTTTGTTCATCTCATTGTGTATGTTAGCTTCACATGTGCATTGTGTATGCCATATAGTATCATGTGCATTGAGTATGCCATTGTTAACTCATAGCATCGTGTATGCTAGTTGCATGTTTGCATGTCATCCTTTGCATGTTTGCATGACTAAGTTGCATTGCATTTAGGATTACATGCTAGAGTTGTATTTGTACATGCATTGTTGGCTGCGTTGTGTTTGGAATAAAAGTTAGTCTAAACACGGGAAACGAGGGACGTTTTGTACTCAAAGTGACGAAGCGTGCCTCAATTCCCAGTCGCCAACACTCTTGACTATACATGATGGAGTTTAGGTCTTATTGTGTTCATATGTGCATTCATTTCACATTGAGTCGTGCAATCTAACTCCTCGGCCATCATGCATCGGGATGTGTGATTGGTGGCCCGAGGATCGAGGACTACATTCCCTCGAGCTTATGCAATGATGGGGGGTGGTCATGTACACATATGCTGAAAATACCTTGCCTTCTCTCTCTCTCTCTTGCCTTTGTTGCAAAAAAACCAGAAACCAGGGGCAGAAACTGGTCGGCCGACCAGCTTTTCTGGCAGGCCGACCACCCTTTTGGATTTCTCCCACAAAAGGTGGTCGGTAGGTGGTCTCCAAGGCCATGAGTTGGTCGGCAGCCTTCCCATGGGTTCCCAAGGTGTAGTTTCAGCATTCTGGAGCTTTGTGCAAGTTCCTGAGATCAATTGCAAACAAAGGTGAGTTGAGGCATCACGATGGATTTCTCGACAAGGCGACTCGAGCATGCATGCATCCTTTATCATTCGGAACAGAGCTGAGGTAGTCCATTTCATGTAGTTTGCATGCTAATTTATTTGCTTCCTTAATTTAATTTGTTAATTAATTAATGTTGTGTAATATTTAGCTGTAATTCGTTATTCATTTCGGTTGTGTAATAACTAGTTTAATTAGCTTAGATTAGCTAGTTGGTTCTGTATTATTTATTCGGACCCTCCGCGAGAGGGCAAACTTTGTAATAAGGGTGCATTTGTGTGAATTCCAACCCCACGTCTTTCTCCCTTTTATTTACCAGCTTATGATGGTTAGTTTTAGGGCATGTTTCAATTAGCATCTATATGTTCGCATGCTTGCATTCATTCATCTGTATTGCATGCACGGGGCTCGGTGCATCATGGTAACTGTATTGTATTTCAATTCTAAGTTGAATACATGTATCAATTGTTGCATCTCATATGCCATCTTAGAATAGCCGAGCCTATTGTAGTTACATTTTTGCATGTGTTGCATTAGGCATTCTTAGCATAGTTAGGATTCATGCATGATTTCCAATTAGCTTTTTTCTTTGGCTCGGAGTACTCGGTAAGTGTTTATGCTTTAAGCATCCTTGCATGCGTGTGAGTGACTGCCATGATAGCATGCTTACCATGAGGCCGTGTGCTTATGTGATATAACTGCCTAAATGCCTGTGGGTGAAGGTTGGGTTGCTTGAATTGGAATAATTCATCGAAACCCATGTTTTAGCCTACATGCGAGTAGCAAACTTCAATCCATTTTAAAAACAAACGGATATGCAATGCTTTGTTCCAACTTAGGCAATCTAGTCTATACTTGTATGCTGTGTGCATCACATAGTAATTCTAGGTTAATAACCGAAATAAGAGTACATGTGTTTTCAAAAAAAAAGATATCATGCTTAGTAGTGGCCGATCTTTGATCGAGCGAGCGGGGGTGCTCATGAAATGACCTTCCCCAATCGTACCCAAGTTCCCGAGCCGAGGCAACTTTGGTGATGACGGACACGTGGCCTTAGGCACGAGTCAGGGTTTCCTAAATTCTCCAAAATAAAATATTTAGGTGGCGACTCTGTATCTGGCAAAGCAATCCATGTTTGGCACTTTTTTCTAAAAATCAGTTTTTCAAAACGATTTGTCGGATTTGGACTCTTTGGTGATTTATCGATCTTGCATTGCACTTTGCAAGATTAGATTCAGAACCGTGACATTTGAGTCTGAGCTGTAGTAAGCCCAATGAAAAAAACGGGATTTCTCCCGAGATGTTCGGGCGCGTCTACAGTTTCTGGCGACTCTGCTGGGGATTTAGAGAGCTTGACTCGAACTCATGATATCTTGTTTTGATTACACTTATGTGTTTCTTTGCATTACATTTGCATTGGTGCGCCAAGGACACCGTGTTTGCCATCTGCTATTCCTGAACGGTTTGTCGGAGGCTCGCTTTGAGAAGCGTGCCATAAGGCTGACCGGTTACGACCTCTGCCACGATGGGAATACAAACCCCGATTTTTACCGGGACACCCTTTTGACCATTCGACCTAGTGCATATTCGGAATCCATAGTGACCATTCCAAACTAGGACAGGTTACTTACCCAATTATAGGTTGTTTGAAACCGCTGTGTGCGTAGTGAAACCCTAGCTCCTGACAAAATAGGACAGGGAAACCCTACCCCACCATAGGGGTGTTTTGGCTCTCATTTACTTGTTATGTGCTTTTAGAGTGTGCCTCTACAAGGAATACATGTATCAGTTTGCAAGTCTGGGTATCAGGCCTGAGGGCATCAGTATTTTGGGGGGATCAATTTTACTCGAAGGTATCAGTTTACAGGCAGAGTTTTGGGCAGAATTCAGTAGAGAGCACAGTCGTTCAGTTATGTTTATACATGTTCTAGTGAAATCAAGCTGAGATGCTGTCTATTTTCTCTTTTGCAAGGTAGTCGCAGAACTATAGCTTCAGAGGGCTCCAATATCCCCCGAGTACATTGGATTCGTGCTGATAGACTTTGTCAGGATAGAGATTCAATTCAGAGCAACCAGTGTTTCCTTCGCCAGTGGTAAGGCAAGAAAAGGGCCAATCAGGCACAGATCATCCGTTCAACAGTCCCCAGTTCAGCGGTCATTATCCACCTCACCTGTGCGCAGTTGGGCTGAGATATTTGTTTCCACCTCAAAAAAGAGATACACACTTGTTCAGTTTGATCAGCAGTTTTTAGTTAGAATGGAAGAGATGATGCGTCAGCTCCAGGAGAGTATGAGAACCATGCAGCAGGACGCTTCTCGTCAAGCAGAATTTGCCAAACAACAGGCCGAGGTCATGGCTCAACAGGCAGAGTTAATTGCCAGGCTACAACAGCAAACCGGAGCATCCGCTTCACACCAAGCTCCTCCCCCACCAAGAGTCCCAATACTCGAGGAGACAGCAAATGTCCAGGAAGATACGGATATCCCAATGGGGCTGGCTCCGCCCTCAATCTTACCTCAGCTGTCCAAGGCACCCACGCCCACCAATCTATCAGATTCTCCCTTTGAGTTCGAGGTGAACCCCACAGCGCTAAAAGTGAGCAAGCTAGAAAAGCTGTTCAAGAAGACTCAATACGTGAAATCCATTTCGGACATAGAGGATGAATACACCAATTCGACCGTAACTCTGTCGGACCGGTTCAAGATGCCACACATCGCCCGCTTCAATGGCTCTGGAGACCCAATGGTGCACCTCCACCTGTTTTCTGATGTCTTGAGGCCAATGGGTTTGACCACGGCCCAGAAGCTGTCATTATTCGGTCGAACCTTGTCTGGGATAGCCGCAATCTGGTATGCAAAATTGGAGAACTCTGCAAAACAGAACTGGGAAGAGATGGCTGAGGCCTTCGTTGCTCAATACTCCTACAACACACAGATCGAGGTCACAACTCGTGATCTTGAAGTTACCCGCCAAGAGCCAAATAAGGGTTTTTCAAAGTTTGTGACGAGATGGAGAGCAAAGGCCTCAATGATGACTACAAGGCCTTCCGACAAAGACCAGATAAGGATGGTTGTGTGCAACCTCCAACCCAAGCTAATGCAAAAGATGATCGTCATACCCCTTCCCACCTTTGCGGACCTACACGAGATTGGGGTGTAGATTGAGGATGCTATGAAGCAGGACCTTATTGACCAGGAGAAGGAGTAGCCTAGGAGGGCGTTTACACGCAGTTTGAATGCGACCACCAGTGGTGACGCAGCTGCAAGATCTTCTGAAGTTGGAATGACCACCATCATTCCAAAAACAGCCACCCCCTTTGTTGGCACATCCAATCCAAACCCCCAAACTTTGGATTATCTACCCCAAGGCAAGAGGGTTTTCACCCCACTTTATATGCCTTTGTTTAAAGCTCTAGGGGTCCTACTCAGGAAAGGACATCTGAAACCATTAGAACAACGGCATCTGCCCGATCCTCTCCCTCCAAAGCATGACCCGGCTAAGTACTGTGCTTTCCATCAACAAACCGATCATGACACTGACAGTTGCGTCCGTCTTCGCTACGAGATACAAAATTTGATTGACAACAAGGTCATCGTCGCACCGGGTCCTGCAAAGTCTATCGGCACTTGATCCGTAAACTCTTGGGAGATAATGTGACCATGTGATCGGGGGATGAACCACCTGCGGATGGCACTCAGTTCACTCCAGCTGTGGGGATAGCACACACTATTTTGAGCATTTGCGAACGCTATTTACTTTACTTTCTGACTTGGGTATTGGGTCAGTCTTGTTGTGTTGTACAGAGTCAGTCTTTTCTTACTGAGTCAGTTGGGTCTGTCTTGTTATACCGAGTCAGTCCTGTTTTGTTGGAGTCGGGTGATTTTGGGGGTGTTACCTCGGACATCACTTGCTTGTTTTGTGTTTGTCTTTTTACTTTCTTTTGAGTCTGTTTCTGCCTTGGAGACAATAATGCCAACAGATTTGAATGAACAGCAGTGATTTTCATACTCTTGTGTTTGCTTCTGCCTTGTGCTAGTTGTGCCAGAAGTTCTAAATGAGATGGCAGTATCTGACTAAAAATTGTGTCTTTTCTGTGCTTTGAAATCATTATATTGACCTGAGTTTTTCAAAACTTTTTTAACATTGTGATGAAAACAAAGAGGAAGGAATTCCTTGGGATTTGCAAAGATTTTTGATCAATTAAGAGAAAGAGAGGCATGCTAAGCCCTTAATGATTGAGATCATGTTTGTTAATGTGAGTATTGAGAAGGATCCTGGCTTGATCCAGATTGGTTCTGTATTGTCTTCGACGTGAGCGATTAGTCGCTTTTTCTTAGAAGATTTCAAAAAATATTTTACGTGGTTCTACGAAGACCTGTGTGGAATCGCTCTTGAGATTGTGCAGCTTAGGATCGCTCTCAGCCTCGAGACTCAACCCCTTTGCTTCCAAGCCTTGAACATTAATTCAGAATGTTCAACGGTCAACCACAATGTAAGGCCCGTGTGGCCGGATCAGAAGTAGCCCATGAACTAGGGGCGAGAATATCAGATGTGATCAAAGGAAGCTTGCGAAGCTAGATCAAAAGCAGCCCTTGAACTAGGGAAAAAAATGTTAGATGCGCTCAAAGAGCCGAAGATGGATCATTCTGCAAATCAATGAAGACTGGCAAGAATGCTAAATCCCAGAAGGGAGGAAAGAAGAAAGTTTGTGCTGAAGGACAACTGAGTTCCTATCCACAACACTAGGGGCAAATTCAGCCCCCATTGGATGGACTCCTACATCATCAGTGAACATCAGCCATTCTCCTGGATTCAGATGACTTCAGAATCTCAAAACCATTTGACATGGACAAAGCTACACTTTTACCCTTGAGAGACTCGTTGGGCCGAAAACCCGGAAGGGCGACCCAGGCAAAAGTTAGAGCAAGAAAAAGAAGAAAAATGACAAAAAAAAGAAAAATGCAAAGAATAAAAAAAAAAGGAAGAAAAATGAAGAAAATGAAAAGAAAAGATGAAAAAGAAAAAAGAAAAGAATTGAAAAGAAAAGAAGAACAAAGCTCGTAAGGTTGAAAACTCAGAAATGGCAACCTTGGCAAAAGTTAGAGCGCAAAAGGAGAGGTTAATACTCGAGTGTACCTTAACCCGAACTACGTAAGGCTTGATTCCCATGTTTGGGATACGTAGGCAACTTCGTTCTGAAGTCCAGCCATAAAACACTTCAAATTCGACTGTGTCCATGTGACGGTTCTGGTCTTTGTCTTCTTTGTATCCAAGAATTTGGTTCTAATTGTCACTGTGAGGACTGGTTGCCATGTGCTGCGGCGCTATTCAGACTAGGGGCAACTTTCAGTTGCCATGCAGTGCCGTTTAGACAAGGGGTAATTTTTCATTATTTTGGATCTGAGGTTGTGCATCTCAAGAGTAAATTCTGCGCTCGTCAAGCAGTGGCCATTTGCAAAAATAGTTTTTGAGAATTTTTACTGAGGTTGACTAATTCTCTCGAAAATTATTCTATTTTTCCAAAATTAGACCATTTTTTTGGACCCAAAAAGAAAAATTTTCAGTACTCATAACCTAACTTGCATGATTTTAAATCAGAAAATTGAACAAGTATGTTAATCTAACTCTCATTTTGGTCAAAATTATTTTAGTAGAAAGCCAAAAACAAAAAATGATCAAAATGATAAACTAGGGGCACAGTTGAGCCAGGTTTTCTGTCTTTTCCCCATTGCCAACATACTCGCCAAGAAGGGCACTCATACCTGCCGAAAAAGGGTACCACTGAAGCTAACCGCAAAAGGGCAGAAAGCTCTCACATCCTCTAAGCAGCGAGGTATTGAGCCAAGTGCGAAGCATGAACTGGAATGGAATAAGATATTCCACTCCTTCATCTGGATAGATCTGATCACGTCCAAACTCCCCAGTAGAGCATCGTCAACCGATGTCAGCTGCAGATTTGCTACACACCCAGTTGTAGCGTAACCCCTCTGTGGGAGAAATTCACTGTTGTGAACAAGAACAAGAATATGGTAGAATACCAAGGGCAAGAGCCCACAACTTCCTACTTATCCATCAACCACCCAGGGGAGGGATAAAAAATGAGAGATTGAAGAATAGAGAGATGTGCGCTGAGAGAAAAAGTGAAGAAAATGACTTTTTCAGAAAAACAGAGCTTGAGGGCCGAGTGATGTGACAATCACAAGTGAGAAAGGGTGGGAAACAATACCCGGAGAAACTGGCTCCTCATGCACTGAGAGGTCTCTTGCCTTTATAACACAGCTGAATGTTGCGTTTGTGTGTTTTTGTTTGTTTCGATTCTTGTTTTGAGTCGTTTGAGTGTCAATAGATGTGTTTAGGTTGTTTTACCTTATTTTTCCTTTGTTGAGTTGTGTTTAGGTTGTTTTACCTTGTTTTTCCTTTGTTGAGTTGTGTCTAGGTTGTTCTACCTTTTGTTTTCCGTTGTTGAGTCGTTTTGGCTGTTGTCAGTTGTCGGCTCAATACCCAGTTGAGAACCCTTTTCTCATCTCACTTTTAAAAAATTGTTTTATGCTCAGAGTGCCGTGCCGTTCTCCACATTTGTGCAAAACAGAATTTGTTCTTTCATAAAACCGCAGGGTTCAACCCAGGTCATATGCGAATAGTAAAAACCAGGACCCATCTGAAGCTATGAAAGTTCCGGGCTACAAAGCAAAAGAAAATAGGGAAAATTTGGAGCGTCTGAGCTTGTTTCAACTTCTGCAAGTTCTGTCACTACATCCCATATGTTCGGAATGAGCTGTGTACCGAATAAACCGAGTACTGTGTTATGAGTTGTGTGTTCAAAGTGAGCAGTGTGCTGTTACGAGCCGTGTGTTCAAAATGACCAGAATACTGTGTTATGAGCTGTATGTTCAAAAGAAACAGAGTACAGTGTTATGGGCTGTGTGTTCAGAATGAGCAGTGTGCTGTATGAGCTTGTGTGTTCAGAGTGAACAGAATACTGTGTTGATTGTTTCAAAGCCAGAATGGCAATCAGATGTGCTCTTCCTGAGTACCATTCTCTGCCGGAGGCATCTTGGCTGTGTTTGCAATGAGTTCCTAGGGAAAGTTATGAATATGATCAGGACGAAAAACAGCATTTGTGGTTTCTACATGCAAATGTTGCTCCTTGTTAGCATTTCAGGACCTTTGTACTGCGAGTTGAAGGTAAGTGTTCGAAGAACACAATGGAGGGGAGATCCCCGTCAGAGTAAAGCGGTTTACCGCCACTCACTTCATGAGGTGATTTCTAAAATGCCGCTTTGTTTGTTTATTGCATTCCCTAAACATCATGCTCTACATTGTTTGTAACATGCATCGTATCATCGCACTTATTGCATTTATTTGTATCTTGTGTTATCTTGTATCGTTTATCCTTTTACGCTGAGCAGCATTTAGGATCGTTGCCCTCCGGGGCTTTCTCAGGTTGCGTTGTGCGTGCACCTGGGCAGTTGTTTTCGGTCCTCTTCTCACGTTTTCAGCGTGGTTAGAGTGTTCCTTTCCTTACATGATTTCAGTGTGTTTGGAATTCATCTTAGCTTGCATTGTTATGCACGCTCCTTTCCGAAACACCAGGATATGTCCTTATGTTTCTCCCGCTTTGGTTAAGAGCATTTGGAATACGTTCCAATGCTTGAGCCATTCCGAAACACCGAGATACGTCCCTATGTTTCTCCTTCTTTTTGAAACACCGGGATACGTCCCTATGTTTCTCCCTTTTCGATTAAGAGCATCTGGAATACGTTCCAATGTTTGAGCCATTCCGAAACACCGGGATACGTCCCTATGTTTCTCCTTCTTTTTGAAACACCAGGATACGTCCCTATGTTTCTCCCTTTTTTCAGTTAAGAGCGTCTGGAATACGTTCCAATGCTTGAGCCATTCCAAAACATCGGGATACGTCCCTATGTTTTTCCTTCTTTTTGAAACACCGGGATACGTCCCTATGTTTCTTCCTTTTTGGTTAAGAGCATTTGGAATACGTTCCAATGCTTGAGCCATTCCGAAACACTGGGATATGTCCCTATGTTTCTCCTTCTTCCCGAAACACTGGGATATGTCCCTATGTTTCTCCCATCCCACCTGCATTGTCATGTACATTTTATCTGCGTTATTATGCATCCCCTTCGCATTGTTATGCGTCACACTTAGGTTGCATTGTCATGCATCCCTCGACTTGCGTCATTACGCACTTTCTACTTGCATTGCTATGCGTATTTCTAACAATATTGTACCTGTTGAGTTTGTCCCTTTTGCAGGCACGATATTGTATGTACGGTTCATTTGAAGCTGGCACGACCAGACAAACCGGACATGTATTGTATGTACTCTGCGTGAGACGTAGCGAGAATTGTATAATCCTCTTACATTCTTACTGCATGAAATGTAGTTTGATTTGCATTCTTACTTAAAATTGTTGCATTTATTGTGTATATTTGCTTCATTACAGCTGTCTTTACATGATCATAAGTTATGTTCGGCTTCCTGCATTGTCACTTGCATTTTGCCCCTGCCTGCGGGCACATTTCTTTGTTATCTCGCCTGTTTGTCTAAGACTTCGGCCTTGTCAAAAATGGGTCGTCTCTGGGATTTGACATTCACTCCCGTCACGTATGACTTTCAAGTTCTGTCAAAGAGGGGCAACTATAGACACTCCATTTTTGACCGACCTTAAAACTCAGACATCATCAATTGAGCGCTCGGTGATGGTGCATTTTCTGCTTGTTCTGAGATTTCGAAGTTTCGGCTGAGAGCCTTGACTCCGAGCCTCAAAACTTTTTATGCTTTGTCTCGGTTTGCGGACCAGGTCTTGCTTTCTCTTCCCAGAGGGAGAGAGAGGTCCCGGAGGTCTCGGCTACGCGCCTTGGACGTCACCGTTTGAACACTCGGTGATTATCCATGTTTGTGTTCGTTTGGAGTTCCCGGAGGTCTCGGCTACGCGCCTTGCCTCAAGACCTCTCGACTCGACCGTTTAGTGTCTGGTTTTGCACCAAACACTTGCATTTTGCCTTGGAAGGGCAGGGAATGCCTTGTGAGGCATCCCCACACACCACCGGCAGTGGCTAGAGGCCACCGGCTGGTTTTTGATGCCACCGGCAATGTATATTGCCGGTCGGCACTATTTAGTGCCGGTCGGCACTCAATTTTGCCAAAATGGCATTTTTGGCCGGCCGACTACTGTGCATCTTCAAAAACAAATGTTTTACGCGGCCCTGTGAAGACTTGTGTGGAATCGCTCTTGAGATTGTGCAACCTATAAGCTTTACAAGACAAAAGCCTCTATAAGAGAGAGCTTTGTCTCTTGGCTTGAGGGTTAGAAGGGTTAGACACTTGAGACATTTTAGAGATAGAAAAGACAGAGAGAAGCTCTGGTTTTAGGGTTAGGGTTCATACATATCTCCTATCTCTCTTTTTCTCTCTTTGTGCTCTAGGTGTTTTAGTTCATACTATTGCACACAAACACCTAGTGTTTCACCTTCCTTTGGCTCCTGAGGTTCTAAGGGGCTGATTTTGGTGTTTTGGTGTTGGATTCAAGCCAAGGAGGGCCATTGGAGCATCATTTGTGAAGGTGGTCTACAAGGGTGAGAAACTTCCCTTTTATTCCCCATTTTTGCATCTTGTTTTTACCTGTCTTAAAATCATTTTTGAGCTTAGTATATAATACAAAAAAGTTCTTTTTTTTAGCCCTCTTGATTGTTTATTAAGGGTGTTTTGTGGTTTGAGGGTGCTTGGCCCCTCTTAGGCCTTGTAAGGCCTCATTTTGTGCTATTTTGTGCAAGTTTCGAGACTTTGGTGTTTGGGGCTCCTCACCACTGAAATCTTGAGGGATTTCAGTGGTAAAGATGGTGCCTTGAAGTCTCCAAAAGGGGAGGGCCACCCCTTCCCTTTGTTGTCCTTGAAATGGACCGTTTTTGGCCTCTTGAGGGAGCCTCATGTTAGAGTGTGTATTGGTCATGTCTTGGCTGTTTTCCATGCTTAATATGTCATAATATACCTCTGTTTTGTGTTGGTTTTGGTACACCATGCATACTTAGCATACCTACCTTGTAATGCCATGATATTGCCTTGATATGCCTTAGGTTGTTAGCCTTAGTTCTAGCATGTTTTAGGCCAAGTTTTGTGAAGCTTTTGTGCTCATTTTGCCATGTTTAAGGTCTATCCTAGGTTGTTTGGGTCGAATTTGGCATGCTTAGTATAGCCCCTTTGCATTCCGGCTTGTTGGCCTTAAGTGTATGAGTGTATAGCATGACATTTTTGCATTGATTTGGTGATTTGGAATCATCCACCATGTCATTTCAGACCTTATAGTATCCTTGTATGCTTGCTTTAGTTACCTCTTTGATGCTTTGAAGGTTTGTGTAACATGCTCCATGTTTTGGTGATTATACATGCCTTTGATTTTGAGCCACTTAGATGCTATCTAGGAGGTCCCTTTTGCACGGTCTAGGCCTGCTTTGAACTTATTTTAAGCCCCCTTTGCCTTGTGAGGCTTGGTTGGCTTAGCCGTAGTTCAAGCCCCTTTGACTTGCTTCGAGCACTTGAGCCATTTGTTGCATGCTTGGCTTGATTTGTTGCTTGGTTTGGCACCATGTTTTAACATGATTTTCAGAGCTTATGTTGCATGCTAATTGCCCATGATATCCTTCTTTCAAATGTGTTTGAGAGTTGCCTCACTTGTGCCTAGGTTTTGGCCCTTTAACATGTGCATGTGTGTATGTGTTTTGGTCCTTTATTTTGGTCACTTTGGCCACTGTTTTGGGCCTATTTAGAGTTGCCCAAACCATGTATAAGTCCATCTTTTCATCCATTTGCATTGCCTCATGTGTGCTTGTATGCTTGCATAAGTGTCTTGCCATACCATGTTGCATCCTTAGCTGGTATGTCTAGGTTGCATTGCATCTTGCATGCATGCCTTATTCCTTGAATTGGTGATAGGAATTGGGCCTTGGTTTGTTTGTATGGTTTGCATTTCATTTGGCATGAAAGTTGCATACTTGGTTCTTTGGGCCATCATGCATGGAAATGCGTGATTGGTGGTCCGAGAATCAAGACGCATGCCCCTTTGAGTCATCACCATGATAAGGGACATGATTGGTGCATATATGCCTTGAATTGTGCTGCCAGGCTTTGCCTTGCCCTCTGTTGCTGTCAATTGCAGATTCTGCAGGAACACTCTGCCGACCGGCAGTGTTCAGTGCCGACCGGCAACCATTTCTCTACCGATAACTTCATCAATGGCCGGTGGCCACATGCCACTGCCGGTGGCAATCCCATCCAGCCGGTGATGTCCCCCAGTATCCAATGAAGCAGTCCTGAGGTTTTGACAGCCTCTAGAGGAGTAAAGGAAGGAAAACAGAGGCAGCCTATGCATGGTGGGGCATTTTCGAGCAGGACCGAGCATGCATTGCATCTGGCTCTCCTCCCGAGGCGGCTTACTGCTTTTCCTAGATTAGTTAATTTGTTAATTAATTAATTAATTTGTAATATTTAATTAGCTTGCGTAGTTAACTAATTTGTATTATTTATTCGGTCCCTCCGAGTGAGGGCAAATCTGTAATAAGTGTGCGTGAGTGGTGTGTATGTCTTCCAATCCCCACTTCCTCCTTCCCTTTTACTTACCTGCTTTGATGGTTAGTGTTAGGATACGTTTAATTAGCATACCTTATGCTATGCATGCGTGCATTCATGCATTTGTATTGCATGCATTAGGCTCGGTACATCACGCTAACTGCATTTGTACTTCAATTCCAAATTGAATACGTGCGTCAAATTGATCGCATTTTCACATGCCACGATTAAGTATTTTCGCTTTAGCATCTCGCATGCGTGTGAACGTTGCCATGACAGTATGCTTACCATGTGGCTAAATGCTTACGTGATATTACTGTTTGAATGCCCGTGGGTGAAGGTTGGATTGCTTGAGTTGGAAAAACTCGTTGAAATCCGTATTTTAGCCTACTTGTGAGTAGCAAATTCTAAAGTACTTTTTCAAAACCGAACGGATATGCAATGCTTATTTCCAAATTAGGCAATCTAGTCTATACTTGTTTGCTGCGCGCATAACATAGTAAGTCTAGGCTAACAATTGGTTTAAGAACACATAAAGTTTTCAAAATCAGATATCACGGTTAGTAGAGGCCGGTCTTCGGACCGGGCGAAAGGGGGTGCTCATAGCTGACCTCCCCCGATCGTACCCAAGCTCCCGAGCCGAGACAACTCCGGTGATGACGGACATGTGGCCTTCGGCACCGAGTCAGGGTTTCCTAAATTTCCCCATTTAAAAATATTTAGGTGGCGACTCTGTATCTGGCAAAGCAGTCCATGTTTGGCACTTCTTTTCGAAAAAATTTGTTTCTCAAAACGATTTGCCAGATTTGGACTCTTTGGTTCATGATTAAGAACCATGACACAAATCGAGTCCGAACTTTAGTAGCGAGGGCCCCCCTCCGCGGGCGCGTGCTACAGTTTCTGGTGACTCTGCTGGGGAGTTTAGAGAGCTTGACTCGAACTCGTGATATCCTGTTTTGAATACACTTATGTGTCTCTTTGCATTGCATGTGCATTGGTGCGCCTAGGAACACAGTGTTTGCCATCTGCCATTCCTGAACGGTTTGCCGGAGGCTTGTCTTGTCAAGGCATGACCATAAGGCTGACCGGTTATGGGCTCTGACAGCATGGGAACACAAACCCCGGTTTACCAGGGCACCCTTTTCGACCATTCAACCTAGTGCATATTCGGATCCGTAGTGACCATTCCAAGTTAGGACAGGTTGCTTACCCGATGTTAGGTTGTTTGAAAACTACTGCGTGCATAGTGGAACCATAGTTCCTGACAAAATAGGATAGGGAACCCTACCCCAACATAGGGGTGTTTTGGCTCTCTTTACTTGCTATGTGCTTTTAGAATGTATTTCTACAGGGAAAGTATATATCAGTTTGCAAGATTGAATATCAGATCTGAGGACACCGGTATCAGTGTCAGTTATGAGAATTAGTTATCTGCGGGTATCAGGGTTCAGTTTTCGGGGACAGTGATTTCTGGGAACAGTGATCAGCAGTAGAGTACAGTTGTTCAGCTACACCCGTGTTTGATCTGTTTGGGCTGAAATGCTGTTTGTTTCTCCTTTCAGTTCAGAGCGTCCAGAGCCGGTACAGAATAGCTAGTGCTCCCCCTTGCCGAGGCAGGGCTCATGATGACGCAGAATTCAGAAGAGATCGTAGTTATGACGGCCGCATTGGAGCAAGGGATCACTCTGCAAAGTGAGGCCAACACTGATGTGTCACATCCACCCAGGTCGCCTGTTATGCACCCGGTTTGGGCCCCCCAGCTATATCAGGCTCGCGAGCCTACTACATTTGAACTGATGGGGATGCTAGGTGACCTCCAGAGGTCTGTGGCGGATCTCGCGTATGGAATGTCAGCTTCACCTCCAGCCGCACCGTATGCCGGGAGCTTTCTACCCCAGGAGCCCCCGCTGTTGGGGCGAATTGTGATTGAACTTAGCCAACCGGAGATGGCCTCCAACTATGGCAATGACGTATCAACATCAACTCAAACCCTCGATCAGGCTGAGGCCGGAGGAAAAGACAAAATGAAGACAGACGCCGATCCTATTGAACAACTGCTGTGGGCAGTCGAGGCTTTGAAAGCCGGAGGGATGAACAAGCAACAGATATTCGCAGTTGTGGCAAAGACTGTGGAGGATACTTTCCCCACTCCACCTGAGGGTAGTTCAAGTCAGTCAGAAAATCGGGATAGGCCCCGTCATGCCAAGACAGTTCCTCCAATTCCCGCCTCTGCACCTGGGAAAGATCAGAAAGCTAAGGTGGCGTCTGCCGACCCTTTCGCCTGTGCAGCTAGTAAGAGTGCTCAGACTCCAAAATACCTGCCCCAGGGGCGCAGGACCTTTCATGCTCTCTACATGCCTTTGTCCAAGGCACTTCAGATCCTTGTCGAGAGAGGGCACCTTAAACCCTTGGAGCCTCGGCCTCTCCCGAAGAATCTCCCCGCTACGCATGATGCTGCTCAGTACTGTGCGTACCACCAGCAGACAGGCCATGCTACCGACAATTGCTTCTGCCTCCGTCATAAGGTGCAAGATTTGTTTGACAATGAGGTTATCCTCCCACCCACCTCAGCGAAGTCTGTTACCACCGAGCTGTTGGATTTTGAGGATACTGCAAGTATGTAATCAGAAAGTAAACCACCTGCGGGCGGCATCTGGATGTATTTTGAATGTAGCGTTTGGCACGTATTTTTGAGTGGCTGTGAACGCCAACAACAAAAAGAGGTATATATTCAATGGAAGCATGGTAAAGGCATGTTATTCGTGATGTTGAGATGCAACTCGAAAGCAAGATGAAGCATGCTCAATGCAAGGGCGAAAAGACGCATAACAAGCGTGCTTATTACAATTATGACAAAACATTGTAACATAACATGCTCAAAAGCAATTCTTGAATTTTTCAGTATACAAAAGGATACGAAAAGGATACACCTCGCGCACATCGAATGCCGTACATGGAAGACACGGTTCGAGGTCAGCACGAAGACCGGTTAAGTTTCAAAAGTGTACTTTCTTGCACTATCTTGAGAGATGAAGGTCCCAAACCACATAATTGACCCAACCAAGGGTGTGGGAGGTTCATCAACCATAAGGGGAGGCCATCGGCCATCAATCGGCCACAAAATGATCTCATCGGCCAAATATTTAGCCGATCGGCTAACAATTTGGCCGATCGGCCAAAAATGGCAGTTTCGAGGCAGTTTTGTCTTTTAGCCACGGGTCTTTAAATATGGGGTTCCAAACCTCATTTCCTCACTTCTCCAAGCTCGAAAAACATTCCTCTTTCTTTCTAGGTGATTTCCCGACCTTCGATCTGTGTTTTCCTCTTGTTTTCGACCCTTTTCTGTCGTTCGATTCGCGAAACCCTTCCCATTTCGCACACTTTAAACCGAACAAAACTCGGTTTTCAGTGTTTCTTTCTTGGTTTTCACTTCTTGGGGTTTGTTTCCCCCCAAGTTTACTTGGTTTTCGTGCCTTTTCCACACTCCGACCTTTTCTCCCATTTTCCATCCTCTCGGGGTTGACTTTTGGGTTGACCTTTCACATTCTTGCCCGTTTTTCACATTCTCGGCCATTTTCACGCTCCTTTTGAGATGGCACACGACATTCCACGTGGTGGGACTCCCCCGGAGATGGACGTGGACCCCGAGGTCGAGCTCCGACCTCTTCGCATCCGGCCGTTCGATCCGGCGACTTACAGGCCGGCGATCCACGTGTTGCCTCCCGATGGCATTCGCCATTTCAGGAGCTATGCGCGGGGCACGCCACTGGAGCTTTTGTTGCGCGAGCCTGAGTCACATCTGTCTTGCGGCGCCGCTGAGGTATATTCTTCCTCTGTTTCATTTTCTGCAATATAGAACATATAACTGTGATAGTCGATTCTGTTCTTTAACTGCTTAACTCAGACACACTGATACATCACATGCTGTAGTTCACTGTGAGCACACCCACACCTGATATCTGTTTAAATCTGAATACATGCACACACGTTGCATTCTCAACTGAACCATTCGAACACACTGATACATCATATGCTATAGTTCATTGTGAGCACACCCACACCCAATATCTGTTTAAATCTGAACACATGCACACACGTTGCATTCTCAACTGAACCATTCGAACACACTGATACATCATATGCTGTAGTTCACTGTGAGCACACCCACACCCGATATCTGTTTAAATCTGAACACATGCGCACACACTGCATTTTCAATTGAACAATTCAAACACACTGATACATCATACGCTGTAGTTCACTGTGAGCACACCCACACCCGATATCTGTTTAAATCTGAACACATGCACACACGCTGCATTGTCATCAATTCTGAGCGCATTCAACATTGTATTTCTAACACTTCTTCGCAACTGTTTATTTTGAACGCAGGGAATTCTCATGCCTTCCGGGGGTATGGGAACACTGTCGCCCGAGGTTGGTATATGGAGCTGCCCGACGTGGTCCGTCATATTGTCGACCGGGCCGGCTTTGGGACTTTCTGCATGGGACTCTCACGCCTCACTGCGAGTAGGCCCCTTCTTGCTGCTCTGGTGGAGAAGTGGTGGGACACCACCAACTCCTTCCACCTTTCTGCCACCGGAGAGATGACGATGACTCCCTTTGACTTCTCCATGCTCACAGGCATTGGAGTGCGAGGTGATCCGATCCCCCTTGACACAGATATGGATGAGTGGGACACCGCTCAGCTATACTTGCTTGGCACTCAGCCACCTCTTGCCCGGGCAGGATTTGTGAGATACTCATGGTTCGAGGATCACTTCCGGATCCAGGCGCCTACTACTCGGGAGGAGGAGGAGCAGTATGCTCGTGTCTTTATCATGTTCCTGTTGGGGACCATGCTCTTCGCCGACCAGGCAAACACTGTCGCCCTTTACCTACTGAGCGCACTTGTGGATGCGACGCGGATCTGTGGCTACGACTGGGATGGCGCGGGCTTGGCCACCCTTTACGGGTATATGAGCTCATCTTCCCACCACAGCGGGCAGTTGCTTGGAGGCTACTGGCGAGCCTGGGAGGTACACGTTCCCTTTTCTGTCTTTTCAATTCTATTTTTCATTATCTATACATCACACACACTGCGCGCACGCAATCTGCTTTACACTGGTTGTACATACACACACTACACAATACACTGCACATACTGCGCTCTACTTTATCTGTATACTGCTTTATTTGATAAGCATACTCATATCTGCTTTGTTACACTATACAGTTGTGGGTGTATGCCTACTTCCCTAGGCTTGCCCTAGTGCCAGATGAGGAGATCCCTTTCGGTGTTCCATTTTCTCACCACTTCGATGTGAGATGCGAGCGGAGGCCATGGGAGTCCTTCATGTTCTTCCGCCGCTACTTTGACACCATCACCGCAGCCGAGGTATGTCAAACATTACAGTTTATTTAAGCTTCACTTTATATTGCACTCTCAATAATAGTAGATAACAAACTGTGTTCTATTTGCAGATCGCCTGGCAGCCTTGGGCCCCGTTGCCTGACGCAGTTCGGGAGCGGTATGCCGGTGCTCGAGAGACTACCCGGTTCAGGGTCTTGCTAGAGGGACCGGTCTTCCGCACTTGGTACTTTGGGGGGCGCTTCCTTCCGTAGACCTTGGCCTTGCCAGAGTAGACAGTTCCAGCACCTCCTCCTACCCATGTGAGGCACACTGTGAGTTACACCTTAGAGGAGATGATAGACTACACGATTGGCTGGGACTCTGAGCCTTTTAGGGATGAGGGTGACTACGCCGAGTTCATCCAGGCCTACCTGATGCGGCCTTTGACTGGTGCTCGCCGAGCTGAGAGAGAGAGACCTGCGGTGACAGCGGCAGGAGTAGGAGCATCGAGGGCACCTCAGGCCCGTGGGAGGAGTGGGTCTCGGAGAGGATAGGGGGCTAGATGGCGAGAGCTACCCACGACAATCACATGCCGAGGACAGGGTGGGGAGACGTACCAGATCCCTTTTGCTCCTCCTTCGGCTGATCATGAGCTTCTCAGAGTCTACGGCTCGACCCCGGTATGTACTATCACACTTTGCATTCTGTACAGTCATTTCAATTCATTTGATACCCCGCAGAATACTAATGACCTCAACGCTTTTGCAAGCTTCCGTCGAGTACACTCGCCAGTCCCTGGAGTTGGCGGCCTCAGCGATAGGGATGCTGCAGAGGAGCATCGACGTATTGACCATCTATGGCATCCCGGTAAGTTCTTTCAACCGCAATCTTGAAACTCTACATAATCTGTTCCATACTGATCTGAAATACCACACTATCAACACGGCACTTGATACACAACACTCACGGCATTGATACACTGTAACCCACATACTGCTCACAGCATTGCTCACGGGATTCATACATTGTACTCATGCACTGCATTATGTACTGATATACTGCTCGCAGCATTCATACACTGTACTCATACACTGTATTTGGTATTCACACTCTGCTTTGCATTCTGTAATTGATGCATTTGCCATTTGTCCTTTTCAGGCCCCATTCCAGACTTCGGCAGCGTGAGGTGCTCCAGCTGGGCCATCTGTTCCTGCTCGAGGATGAGGGGGAGTCAGGTGGAGGATGACTATCCACAGCCGAGGCAGACATAGGCGCACCCGTGCTGAGAGCAGTTCGCGAGAGCCCGCCCCCGATGATTCTGACGAGGAGGCGGCATCGTCCCAGGGCGAGGCCGGAGACAGCTTAGATTCTGACTATGGAGGTGGCGGTGGTGACCCTGGACCCTCATCTAGGAAGAGGACCAGGACCGACTCCCGCACTTGAGGCCATTGATATTGATCCAGACATTCTGCTGCTTTTTCTTTTCTTTGCCCTGTTCAGACATTTTGTTACTTTTCTTTTTCCCTTTTTGCTTTACTTTTCTTTTTACTGGTAGTTTGAGCACATTGTACTACCTTAGGCAGGTTTTATTTTCTCAAAACTATGTACTTTTTGCAAAAGACATGATAGAAATGAAACATCTATTTTGTTCAAAAAGTGTTACATTTGCACATTCTATGCATCGCATCGCATCACATAACAATGTAAATGAGATTTGAACTTTGGTTTGAAAATTAAGCACTTGCATCGTAATAATCGAGTAGTTAACCGACTAACGACAAGAACAACTCGATAATCAAGACAAAGAACTCGATAAGATAACCAAGTGTAAACACAACTCGATAAGCAAAACAAAAGACTTAAAGAAAGTAAAATATAACTCGATAAGCAAATCTACAACAACTCGATAAAAAAATCGAAGTAACAGGCGCGACTTCGCAAAATTATCACTGAAAGGCACTGGAAGTGGAACCAGTCACCAGCCCTCAGCATGTTTAACATTTATTCAGCTCAGAGAACAAAATGAGAGGCCATCGGCCAAAGGAAGATGTCATCGGCCACAATAAATGGCCATCAGCCAACATTTTTAGCTGATCGGCCAAAAAAGATGGTCGGTTGGCACTATTTTTGGTCGATCGGCCAAAAATGGCAAGGACTTCCAGAATGTTGACACCTGTCTTCCACTCAGCACCTTATCTTCTACAAAAGCCTCAGCTTCATAGTTTTCCTCATTTCAACACTGATTTGCACTAAATGGAAGAGTTTCTTGTCCAAAATCTCACAAGTTGGATTACCAATTTGGACGGCTCGGAAAAGCTGAATTTCCGGGGCTTCGGTATAAATGTACTATTCACTTTGGGTCGCACCCCGCTGCGTTTTCCATTCCTCCATGCCGCAGCAAGGTTTTGGAATCTGGTGACACACGTCTTTAGCTTTGGCGGACAAGAGATGTGTCCCACTTTCAAGGACTTCCAAGCTTTAATGGAATCCGAGCGCGATGAAGAAATCTTACCTCAACTCCGGTTTGGGCATGTCCAAGCCTTAGGAAGGATGTGCGGCCTTACTTTGCATGATGCTCGGTCATTGATTCACAACGGAGAGCTGGACATTCCGAGCTTGGTTTGTTGGTTTTCTGATGCCGGTGACCGCGACGACCATCATTGGCAAGGTTATCGGCGACACGCGCTTTGCTTATGCATGCTATCTCATTTCTTACTCGCCCCAGGCTCAGGAGGGTTTAGCACTCATTTGATCGAGGTTGCCGAGGGCTTAAGAGAGGGTAAGAGTTGCATCGTCGTGACGCTAGCCGAAACATTGATGGGCTTGGATACTTTTCATCGTCGGGAGACGGCTAGGTTTGCGGGGAGTCCACTACTATTGCAGGTAATGTTTCCCATCCCATCTCACATATACTGCTCACATCACTTGGCCCTCAGGCTCGGTTTTTCTCTCAAAACCCTTTACTCACTTTTTCTCTCAACGCACACCTCTCTATTCTTTAATCTCTCATCCCTCGCCAAGTATGGTTGATGGACAAGTTGAGAGTGGTGGACTCGTGTCCGGCATATTTAGCTCACAGCTATTTCTTCCGACAACGCTTGGTCGATGCCCCAGAAGAGGGATGGTGGTACAACTGGATGTGCAATTGCTTGGCGCTACCCTTGGCTTAATCTGCCAGCGATGAGCTATAGCATGGCCCGTTAGCCCGGGATTCAGTTGATTGGCCTGACACACTGTGTCTTCTATTTTCCATTCCAGTTCGGGCGCTAGTTCGGACATGATCAGACTTGCCCAGAGGAAGGAATAGAGTACCCTACTACATTTCCGGTCTGAGGTGCACAGTTAGCTCGGTATGCTACAGCCTGGAGGATGAGAGAGCTTCTAGGTCCCGCTCCTACTTTTAGCTGCACCCTCTCTGATGAGTGCTTAGATTGGCTCAATGAAGAGGCCCAGGTAGGTCCTAGCTTGACATCAGAGGTTTCGACCAGCTCTGGGAGGGGACGCAGGAACATCTAACCATGCCCCGGATTTATTTGCTTTAATCAGAACTTTCAAGTTTTCTTTATGAATGTAATGAAAAGCAACTTCAATTTTGTATTCAAGAGTAGGAGAACTTTGTGTTGAAATCAATGAAATTGAAGGTTGTGGGTACTGAAAATTTCCCATTTGGTCCAAAAATGGTCTAAGTTGTAAAAAGATTAATTTGGGCAAAAATCAACTTTTATGAAAACTTGTCAAAACCATTTTCGATATGGATCAGAACTGGACACACCTAAGATCTGTCACTGAGATGCACAACTCGGATCCTAGCAACTGGAAAGTTGCCCCTAGTCTGAGTAGCACTGCACCGGAGATCATCACTGAGCTCTTGAATGCTAAATAGACAAAGATGACCAAGGCAATCACATGGACAAAGTTGATCGGGGAAGTTTTTATGGCTGGACTTCAAGATGAAGTTGCCTACATATCCCAAAGATGGGAATCAAGCCTTACGTAGTTTGGTTTGGGTTCACTCGTGTAATAACCCTCACCTTTTACGCTCTAACTTTTGCCAAGGCCGCCCTTTGCGGGTTTTCAACCTTGCGAGCTCAGTTTTTATCATTTCAAATTTTTTGTGCTCTGACTTTTGCCTAGGGTCGCCCTTTCGGGTTTTTGGCCTAGCGAGCCACTCAGGGAAAATATTTCTTCAACTTGTCCATGTTGATCGGTTGGGAGAACTCTAGGCCATCTAGGTCCATCAGAACGACAGCTCCACCCGACCAGATAGACTTGATGATGTAAGAACCAATCCAATTAGGTCTGAACTTGCCCCTAGGGTCGTGGATGGGAGCTCGGTTGTCTTTGAGCACCAGATCTCCTTCTTTCAAATTCCTGGACTTAACCTTCTTGTTGAAAGCCCTAGCAATTCGTTGTTAATAACCTTGAACATGGTACAATGCTTTTAGCCTTCTCTCATCAAAGAGCACGAGTTCCTCGAATCTACTCTGCTGCCAATCTGCCTCAGCTATCTGACACTCAGCCAGTACTCGTAATGACGGAACTTCAATTTCGATAGGTAGAATGGCCTCCATCCCATAAACCAATGAATACAGAGTCGCTCCAGTAGAAGTTCTAATTGAAGTCTGGTAGCCCCACAGAGCAAATGGCAGCTTATCTGGCTAGTCCCGGTAAGTTTCCACCATCTTCTGTAAAATACGTTTAATGTTCTTGTCGGCGATCTCAACTGCTCCGTTGGTTTGCAGCCAATATGTAGATGACTTATGAAAAGCCACGTTGTACTTCTCCAACAAGTCGATCACTTCCTTCTTGAAATGGGAACCATTATCTGAAATGATCTCGTTCAGGACTCCGTAGCGACAGATGATGTTGTTTCTGATGAACTTTGCAACGTGCGACGCCTTCAATATCGCATAAGATTGGGCCTTAACCCACTTTGTGAAATAGTCTATTGTGACTAGAATGAACTCATGCCCATTGGACCCCTTCGGAGTGACAACCCCGATCACATCAATCCCCCAGACTGAAAATGGTCATGGCGAAGTCATGTTGTACAGCTTTGACGGCGGGATGTTCATGCGGTTTGCATGGATCTGACATTTGTGGCATCGCCAAACAAAGCCAATACAATCTTCCTCCATGGTGGACCAGTAGTAGCCCTGTCTAAGGATCTTCCGAGCTAGCATCACTCCATTCATGTGCGCTCCGCACTCCCCCCCATGGATGGCCTCCATTAGACGCTTCGACTCTTCAGCATCAACACGCAGCTTATGCATTCCCAGATGACCTCTCTTGTACAGTTTACCTCCACAGACGATGAACTGAGCAGCCATTCTTCGAATTGCCCTTTTATCCTTAGCATTTGCCTCTGGTGGATACATCTCCTTTTCCAAGAAGTTCCAGACATCGTAATACCAGGGGTTCTCATCTTGTACCTTTTCTATGATAGCAATCAGCTTATAGGTCGGCACAAATTTCTGGTCAATGATGATCGGACTCATCCGTACTCCAAAAGGGATGTCTATCATGGAAGATAGAGTTACTAGTGAATCTGCGAACCTGTTGTTCTCTCTCAACAGATGAGCGAAGTTCAGCTTCTCAAACCGAGGAATTAATAAGTCCAAGGTCTAGTGGTATATTCTCATCTTTTCTTCTTTGACTTTCCAATCTCCTTTTGCTTGAGATACAACAAGGTTTGAGTCCCCGATGACGTCCAACTGTTTTGCCCCTAGTTCCAGAGCAGCTTCTAGTCCAGCAATACACGCTTCATACTGTGCCTCATTGTTCGAGACTTTGAATCGGAGTTTGAATGCCAGAGGAATACGAGAATTATCGAGTGCTATCAGCAACACCCCTATCCCATACCCGTATTGGTTTGATGCTCCGTCAAAGTACATCGTTCAAAATTCTTCTTCGACATGCAGAATGGCCTCGTCTGGGAATAGGTACTCAACTGCTTCATCCCCTTCCACTGGGTGATCGGCTAGGATCTCCGTTACCGCTCTCCCCTTCACTGACTTGGGTGTCATATACTTCAGATCGAACTCGGAAAGTATAAGCAACCAACGAGCCAGCCTACCCGTAAGTGCCGGTTTCTCGAAGAGGTATTTGATGGGATCTAATCTTGAAACCAACATTACAGAGTGAGCTAACAGGTAGTGCTGCAGCTTCCTGGTAGTCCATACCAAGGATAAGCAAGCCTTTTCCAGCGAAGTGTAACGGGTCTCGTAATCCAACATCTTCTTGCTCAGGTAGTAGATAGCTCTCTCCACCTTGTCCTCAGACTCCTGTGCAAGCATGCAGCCCATTGTAGTTTCAGTTACTGAAAGGCACAAAATCAACGGTTTCCTCGACTCTGGTGGTGACAACACGGGTGGATTCTGTAAGTATTGCTTGATCTGTTCAAAAGCGGCTTGGCATCGGCCGTCCCGTTAAAATTTATTTCCTTTCTTCAGGAGACCAAAGAGTGGTTCACAAGTCAAGGTTAATTTTACAATAAATCGTCTTATGAATTGCACTTTACCCAGAAACCCGCGCACCTCCTTTTCAGTCCTCGGTGGTGGCATTTCTAAGATGGCCTTGATTTTAGAAGGGTCGACTTCGATACCTCTCTGTGTAATCAAGAACCCCAGCATTTTTCCTGCTGTAACACCAAACGTACATTTCTCAAGATTCAGCCGTAACCGGAATTCTCTGATCCTTTGGAAAAACTTTTGTAAGGTGGTGTAGTGGCCCTCTCTTTCTTTGGACTTGACAATCATGTCGTCTACGTACACCTCAACCACCTTGTGGATCATGTCGTGGAATATTGTGGTCACAGCCTGTTGATATGTGGCTCAGGCATTCTTCAGCCCAAACGACATCACCCTATAACAATAGGTCCCCCACGGGGTGGTAAAAGCAATCTTCTCCCGGTCTTCGGGTGTGTAGACACCCCATTTTTGACCGTCCTCAAGACTTGGACGTCACCGTTTGAACACTCGGTGATCATCCATGTTTGTGTTCGTTTGGAGTTCCCGGAGGTCTCGGCTACGCGCCTTGCCTCAGGATCTCCGAACTCGACCGTTTAGTGTCTGGTTTTGCACCAAACACTTGCATTTTGCCTTGGAAGGGCAGGGAATGCCTTGTAGGGCATCCCCACACACCACCGGCAGTGGCTAGAGGCCACCGGCTGGTTTTTGCTGCCACCGGCAATGTATATTGCCGGTCGGCACTGTTTAGTGCCGGTCGGCACTATTTTTTGCCAAAATGGCATTTTTGGCCGGCCGACTACTGTGCATCTACTTTTGCAGATATTTTAAGACAGCTGTCTTGCCTTTTTCTCCCCTCCATACACGTGTATGGAGGGATCTCCCTCTTATGAAGCTTGTCTTGTAAGCTTTACAAGACAAAAGCTTCTATACAGAGAGAGGCTCTCTCTTGTTGCAAGGTTAGAGATTTTGGTTAGACACTTGAGACACTTGAGAGAGCTTAGACAACCATTGTTAGGGTTTGAGTTCTAGGGTTAGGGTTTGATACACATTATCTCTCTCTTTTTCCCTCTTGTGTGTGTAATAGTGTGTTTGTGTCTTACTATTGCACACAAACACATAGTGTTTCACCTTCCTTTAGCTACTGAGGTTCTAAGGGACTGATTTTGGTGTTTTGGTGTTGGATTCAAGCCAAGAAGGGCCATTGGAGCATCATTTGTGAAGGGGTCTTCAAGGGTAAGAATCTAGCCTCTTTATTCCCCAATCTTGCATTGTATTTTTACCTGTCTTAAAATTGTTTTTGAGCTTGGTGTATAATACAAAAAAGTTCTGTTTTTAGACCCTCTTGATTGTTTATGAAGAGTGTTTTGTGGTTTGGAGGTGTTTGACCCCTCTTAGGCCTTGAAAGGCCCCCATTTTGAGCCATTTTGAGTGAGTTTCGAGACTTTGGTGTTTGGGCCTCTTCACCACTGAAATCTTGAGGGATTTCAGTGGTGAAGATGGTGCCTTGAAGTCTCCAAAAGGAGAGGGCCACCCCCTCTCCTTGTTGTCCTTGAAATGGACCATTTTTGGCCTCTTGAGGGAGCACCATGTTAGAGTGTGTATTGATCATGCCTTGGCTGTTTTCCATGCTTAGTATGTCATAATATACCTCTGTTTTGTGTTGGTTTTGGTACACCATGCATGCTTAGCATACCTACCATGTAATGCCATGATATTGCCTTGATATGCCTTAGGTTGTTAGCCTTTGTTCGAGCATGTTTTAGGCTTAGTCTTGTGAAGGTTTTGTGCATATTTTGCCATGTTTTAGGTCTGTCCATAGTTGTTTGGGTCGGATTTGGCATGCTTAGTATAGCTCCTTTGCATTTGAGCTTGTATGCTTCAAGTATGTGAATGTGTAGAATGTGTTTCTTGTATCATTTCGGTGGTTTGGAACCACCCATCATGTCATTTCAGACCTTTTAGCATGCCTAAATGTTTGCATTTTGTGGCCCTTTTGTTGCTTCAAGAGTTGATGCTCCATGCTTCATATTTGTGCCATGATGTATACCTCTAAGATTAGGTTACTTGGATGCCATTTAAGTGATTCTTGAGGCTTGTTTTTGCATGATTTGGGACTGTTTTGACTCAATTTGGTCATTTGCTTCATGAGTCATGTGACCATGCTTTAGGTCCTTGGGCCTCGTTGCATGTATAGCTTGCATGAGTAGGTTAATTTGGCTTCATGTTTTAACATGATTTTCAATGCTTATGTTGCATGCTAATTAGTCCATGATTACCTTCTTTCAAATGTGTTTGAGAGTTGTTCAATTTGTGCCTAAGTGTTGGCCTTTCAACATGTGTATGTGTGCATGTGTATTTGGTCCCTCATTATAGCACTTTGGCCCTTGTTTTAGGCCTTATTAGAGCTGCCTAAACCATGCTTAAGTCCATCTTGACATTGATTGGCATTGCCTCATGTTTGCTTGTATGCTTGCATAAGTACCTTGCCATGCCATGTTGCATCCTTCGCTTGTATGCCTAGGTTGCATTACATCTTGCATGCATGCTTTGTTCCTTGAATTGGTGATGGGAATTGGGCCTTGGTTTGTTTGCATTTCATTTGACATGAAAGTTGCATACTCGGTTCTTTGGACCATCATGCATGGAAATGCGTGATTGGTGGTCCGAGAATCGTGGCACATGTCCTTTTGAGTCACAAACATGATAAGGGACATGATTGGTGCATATATGCCTTGAATTGTGCTGCCATGCTTCGCCTTGCCCTCTGTTGCTGTCATTTGCAGATTCTGCAGGAATACTCTGCCGACCGGCAGTGTCAAGTGCCGACCGGCAATTCTTTCACTGCCGATAGCTTCATTTTGTGCCGGTGGCCACATCCCACTATCGGTGGCAATTCCATCCAGCCGGTGGTGTTCTCCAAAGTCCAAAGAAGCAGTCCTGAGGTTTTGACAACCTCCAGATGAGTAAAGGAAGGAAAACAGAGGCAGCCTATGCATGGTGGCGCATTTCCGAGCAGGACCGAGCATGCATTGCATCTGGCTCTCCTCCCGAGGCGGTTTACTGCTTTTCCTAGATTAGTTAATTTGTTAATTAATTAATTAATTTGTAATATTTAATTAGCTTGCGTAGTTAATTAATTTGTAATATTTATTTGGTCCCTCCGAGTGAGGGCGAATCTGTAATAAGTGTGCGTGAGTGTGTGTATGTCTTCCAACCTCACGTCTTTCTTCCCTTTTATTTACCTGCTTATGATGGTAGACTAGGGCATTTCTAAAATTAGCATACCTTATGCTATGCATGCATGCATTCATGCATTTGTATTGCATGCATTAGGCTCGGTACATCACGCTAACTGCATTTGTACTTCAATTCATGAATCGAATATGTGATAGCTGATCGCATTTCACATGCCATGTTTAGGGTTAGCCGAGCCTATCTAATTGCATCATGTATGTGTTGCATTAGACAATCTAACATGAACTAGGACACGCATGTTTGCTAACTAGTTTATTGTTTTGGCACGGAGTACGATGTAAGTATTTATGCTTTAGCATCCCGCATGCGTGTGAATGTTAACATGATAGTATGCTTACCATGTGGCTAGGTGCTTACGTGCTAAATTGCTTAATTGCCTGTGGGTGAAGGTTGGATTGTTCGAGTTGAAAAAACTCGTTGAAATCCGCGTTTTAGCCTACTTTCGAGTAGCAAATTCCAAAAGTGCTTTTCAAAACAAATGGATATGCAATGCTTATTTCCAAATTAGGCAATCTAGTCTATACTTGTTTGCTGCACGCATAACGTAGTAATTCTAGGCTAAGAACCGGAATAAGAACACATAACGTTTTCAAAAACGGATATCATGGTTAGTAGAGGCCGGTCTTCGGACCGGGCGAGAGGGGGTGCTCATAGCTGACCTTCCCCGATCGTACCCAAGCTCCCGAGCCGAGACAACTCCGGTGATGACGGACATGTGGCCTTCGGCACCGAGTCAGGGTTTCCTAAATTCTCCCATTTTAAAATATTTAGGTGGCGACTCTGTATCTGGCAAAGCAGTCCATGTTTGGCACTACTTTTTAAAAATCTGTTTCTCAAAACGATTTGCCAGATTTGGACTCTTTGGTTCAGATTAAGAACCGTGATACAAATCGAGTCCGAACTGTAGTGAGGCCCACGGGTGCGTCTACACTTTGTGATCGCACGCCACTTCCGATGCTTAACAGCCTATTTTCGGGGCACCCGGCTGCGCGTTTCGACCCCCGAACCCTCATTTTGCATCCGTCTTGGTTCATTTTTGGCATGGACCTTGTTTTCATTGTTTGCAAGGTGGTACAAGGGTGGGAGACCACCTTTTCTCCTTGGAGACCACTTTTCTCCTGCCAACCAATTTTCTTGTCAGGAAGCTGGTCTCCTTGGTCTTTGAGCCACATTTACTGGCCTCCCACCATACGACTAGTTTGCATTCAGTTGGGAGACTATCAAATGGGCTGGCCGACCAACTTTTTTTAAGTTGAACCTTTTGAACTGGTCGGCCAACCAGGGGAAGTGGTCGGCTGACTACCTAAACTGGTCGGCCTACTCCCTCCAGTTTTGTCTCTGTGAGTTGTTGCCAGCTGTGCCAGCTAGAAGGCACAGAATGGATCCTCCATACACATGTATGGAGGATTTGCACCCTTGCTTTAGCTTCTTGAGGAAGATTAAACCCTTGTTCTAGCTTCTTGAGGAAGCTTGAACCTTTGTCTAGCTTCTTGAGGAACCATGAACCCATGTTCTAACTTCTTGAGGAAGCTTGAACCTTTGTCTAGCTTCTTAAGGAAGCTTGAACCCTTGCTCCTCTATAAGAGAGGGCCTCCCTCTCCTTATACTAGGTTCCAAAAAAAATCTTGCTAAGGCAAGAATATATCCCTCTCTATATCTCACTAATTTGAGCTCAAAAGTGTGTGATTCTTGGCCCTTTGCACACCACCTCATAGCCTAACACTTCCACCATCAACCTAAGGTTCTTGGAGGCCATTTTCAGAGGTTAAGGAGCTATGTTTTTGGGTCCAGAAGTTGCTGGTTTTGTTGAGCTACAAGGGTAACTCATTTTCTCCCTTGTTAAGCTCTATTTTGATCCTTCTCTTAGCCCTATTTGCATGCATATTTAGGCTTTGTTGTCAACTGAGAAAAGCTTCATTTTTAAGTCTGTTTCATGTTTGTTTAAGGCCATTTTGTTGTTGGGGGTCGTCTACCCCCCTTGCATGCTCTATTTTTCCTTGTTTTGAGCCATGCCTTAGGGCCTTTGTGTTGACATTTGCCTGGCCCTTTAGCCACTAAAATCTAGCAGATTTTCAGTGGTTGGTATGTGGTTTTGAGGGCCAAAATCAGAGAGGGGTGACCCTCTCTCTCCTTGTCATGTCTACAAGCATTTTTGGCCTTACAAAGAAGCCTTTGTTTTCACACTTCCAAGCCTTGGTTCAGGCCCCTTTTGGTGACTTTTAGGGCCTACCTAGGCTCTATCCAGAGTTGGTGTTGTCATCTAGGGTTCGCCTCTTGCATGTGTAGAATAACCCTCTTCATAGCTTATCAAATGACCATGTCATTCTTGCATGCATTGGTCATGTTTCAGTGGATTTTTGGTCATTATTTGGCATGTCATACCTCTGTCTTTTGCTAGTTTAGTGGCCTCTTGAATGCTTCACATGCTTGTAGTGTAAACCATGCTCACTAACTTACATTGGATGTGGTTTTGGCCCTTGATTCTAGCACATTTTGGCCATGCTCTAAACTGATTTTGTTCATATTTTGGGCTGCCTCAGCTCTGTTTTTAGGCCTCTTGGTCGAATGACGCTTTCCATGCATGGTTGTAGTGTAATACCCTTGCCTAGCCTTGAGTTTTGAACCCCCTTGCATGCTTAACTTGAGGTGTTTCTATGTTTTGGCATCATTGAGCATGATATTTCAGAGCGTATAAGGTTGCCACATTCCCATGTTTATCACTCTTTAAATGCGTTTGAGAGTTGTGCTTGTATGCCTCATTTATGGACCATTGCATGAGCTTCATTTTTGTACGTTTCAAACCATCATCTTAGTCCATTTTGCTACTGTTTTGGGCCTGCATAGGGACTGTTTGCGGTTGGTTCGGTCATTTGAGCATCGCTTTGCATACCTCTAGTGTAATGTGCTTCACTAGTTTCGGTATTTGAGCCTCCCAATATGCATTGTGTGAGCTGTTTGCGTGATTCGGGACCATATTGCATGTTATTTCAAAGCTGGAACTTGTGCCATTGTATGTCATATTTCATCCTTTCAACGCTTTTGTAGAGTTGTATCTCGTACCTTAGGCTTTGATCCTTTGCATTGTGCATGCTTGTGTGTGTGTGTCATTGCCTTGTTTTCATCATGTTTGGCCACTGATTTAGGTGTGGCCGAGGCCCATCCACTTTGGTTTAAGTCCATCTTGTGTTGTGTATGCCATCTAGTCCATGTTGCCGCATGATTGATCATTGCATTGTGTGTGTTTTGTTTATCTCTTTGTGTATGTTAGCTTCACATGTGCATTGTGTATGCCATATAGTATCATGTGCATTGAGTATGCCATTGTTAACTCATAGCATCGTGTATGCTAGTTGCATGTTTGCATGTCATCCTTTGCATGTTTGCATGACTAAGTTGCATTACATTTAGGATTACATGCTAGAGTTGTATTTGTGCATGCATTATTGGTTGCATTGTGTTTGGAATAGGAGTTAGTCCAAACACGGGAAACGAGGGATGTTTTGTACTCAAAGTGACGAAACGTGCCTCAATTCCCGATCGCCGACACTCTTGACTATACATGATAGAGTTTAGGCCTTATTGTGTTCATATGTACATTCATTTCACATTGAGTCGTGCAATCCGACTCCTCGGCCATCGTGCATCGGGATGCGTGATTGGTGGCCTGAGGATCGAGGACTACATTCCCTCGAGCTTATGCAATGATGGGGGGTGGTCATGTACACATATGCTGAAAATACCTTGCCTTCTCTCTCTCTCTCTCTTGCCTTTGTTGCAGAAAAACCAGAAACTAGGGGCAGAAACTGGTGGGCCGACCAGCTATTCTGGCAGGCCAACCACCCTTTTGGGTTTCTCCCACAAAAGGTGGTCGGTAGGTGGTCTCCAAGGCCATGAGTTGGTCGGCAGCCTTCCCATGGGTTCCCAAGGTGTAGTTTCAGCATTCTGGAGCTTTGTGCAAGTTCCTGAGATCAATTGCAAACAAAGGTGAGTTGAGGCATCACGATGGATTTCTTGACAAGGCGACTCGAGCATGCATGCATCCTTTATCATTCGGAACAGAGCTGAGGTAGTCCATTTCATGTAGTTTGCATGCTAATTTATTTGCTTCCTTAATTTAATTTGTTAATTAATTAATGTTGTGTAATATTTAGCTGTAATTCGTTATTCATTTCGGTTGTGTAATAACTAGTTTAATTAGCTTAGATTAGCTAGTTGGTTCTGTATTATTTATTCGGACCCTCCGCGAGAGGGCAAACTTTGTAATAAGGGTGCATTTGTGTGAATTCCAACCCCACGTCTTTCTCCCTTTTATTTACCAGCTTATGATGGTTAGTTTTAGGGCATGTTTCAATTAGCATCTATATGTTCGCATGCTTGCATTCATTCATCTGTATTGCATGCACTGGGCTCGGTGCATCATGGTAACTGTATTGTATTTCAATTCTAAGTTGAATACATGTATCAATTGTTGCATCTCATATGCCATCTTAGAATAGCCGAGCCTATTGTAGTTACATTTTTGCATGTGTTGCATTAGGCATTCTTAGCATAGTTAGGATTCATGCATGATTTCCAATTAGCTTCTTTCTTTGGCTCGAAGTTCTCGGTAAGTGTTTGTGCTTTAAGCATCCTTGCATGCATGTGAGTGACTGTCATGATAGCATGCTTACCATGAGGCTATGTGCTTATGTGATATAACTACCTGAATACCTGTCGGTGAAGGTTGGGTTGCTTAAATTGGAATAATTCGTCGAAACCCATGTTTTAGCCTACTTGTGAGTAGCAAACTTCAATCCATTTTAAAAACAAACGGATATGCGATGCTTTGTTCCAACTTAGGCAATCTAGTCTATACTTGTATGCTATGCGCATTACATAGTAATTCTAGGTTAATATCCAGAATAAGAGCACATATGTTTTCAAAAAACAAAATATCATGCTTAGTAGTGGTCGATCTTTGATCGGGCGAGCAAGGGTGCTCATGAAATGACCTTCTCCAATTGTACCCAAGTTCCCGAGCCGAGGCAACTTTGGTGATGACGGACACGTGGCCTTAGGCACGAGTCAGGGTTTCCTAAATTTCCCCAAAATAAAATATTTAAGTGGCGACTCTGTATCTGTCAAAGCAGTCCATGTTTGGCACTTCTTTCTAAAAATCAATTTTTCAAAACGATTTGCCGGATTTAGACTCTTTGGTGATTTATCGATCTTCCATTGCACTTTGCGAGATTAGATTCAGAACCGTGACATTTGAGTCCGAGCTGTAGTAAGCCCAATGAACAAAACAGGATTTCTCTCAGGACGTTCGGGCGCGTCTACACAGGCCTATTTGTCTGATAAATTCCACATACAAAATTCTATCCAAGGTTCTTGTCAACAGATTGAAAAGAGTACTTCCTGTTGGTATTGATAATGCCCAATCTGCATTTCTAAGGGAAAGGAATATTTTGGATGGTGTATTGAAGGCTAATGAGGTGGTGGACTGGTGGAAGAAATCTAGAAGAAAGCATATGACACAATAAATTGGAACTTTCTTCTCCAAATGCTATCCAATATTGGGTTTAGTGCTAAGTGGGTGAATTGGGTCCATACTTGCATTTCTTCAGCTAAAGTTTCTGTGTTGGTAAATAGCTCATCCACATCTGAATTTTCCCCTCAAAAAGGGCTAAGGCAAGGTGATCCATTATCACCTTTCCTAGTTAATATGGTGACTGAAAGTCTAAACTTACTACTTACAAGAGCAAAAGAGTTGGGTTTGGTTAAAGGGATAACCATTGGGTTCAATGGCATTAACATGTCCCATCTCCAGTTTACGGATGACACAATTATTTTATGTGAAGTCGAGTGGTCTAAAGTGTTAAATGTGAAGAGAATACTCAGATGCTTTGAGATTATTTTTGGGTTAAGGATCAACTTTCACAAGAGTGTTGTACGTAGGAATTTCTGATGATACTATGGAAACTTTTGCTTCAAGACTGAATTTTACTTGCCTGAAGCTCCCTTTGAAGTATCTTGGAATGCCATTAGGGGCCAACCCATCAAGAAGAGCAACATGGAAGCCTATGGTAGAGAAATTTAAGAAGAAAGTAATAGGTTGGAAAATGACGTTGATGTCCTTTGCAGGTAGAGTAACACTAATCAAATCTGTACTTTCCCCATTGCTTGTTTATTATATGTCTCTGTTTAGGTTGCCTAGATGTGTGGAAAAAGAGATTGATAAGATTCAAGCAGCTTTCTTATGGGTAGATTCTGATGTGAAGAAGAAAGTCTACCTGGTGAAATGGAAGGATTTAACCAAGGATAAAAAGCAAGGGGGGTTGGGGATTAGAAACTTAAGAGTTGTGAACAATAGCTTGCTTGCTAAGTGGTGATGGAGATTTGGGATGGAAGACAACTCATTATGGAAACAACTCATTTGTAATAAGTACAAGTCAGAGGAGGGTAGATGGTTTCCTTTTCATGTGGAGGCAAACAATATTTCAAGATTGTGGAGTGACATTTTACTTGTCAATGAATCTAACAATAGCCTATTCAACCATTATTTGCACAATGCTAAAATCAAGATTGGCAATGGTGAAAGAATGAGTTTCTGGGTTGATAATTGGATGGGAACCATTTGTTTGAAGTCCTAATTTCCTAGATTATACTACTTATCAGTGGAAAGAGACATATCCTTGTATATGCAGTGGTCTAGGGCTAGAAATCAGAACAGCTGGGCATTCAACTTCAAAAGACCCTTATTGGCATGGGAGGAAGATGAACTACAGAGACTTCATGATGTTCTAGGAGAGGGTCCTGAATTGAGATTGGAATCTAATGATAGAATTTTGTGGAAAGCTGATCCTACAGGTATTTCAATGTTAAAGGCGCTGTTAATTGGTGTGAATCATCAAATGGACCTACTCTAAAACTTCCTGACTTGATCTGGCATAATCCCTCTCTACCTAAAGCATAATTTTTCTCTTGGTTGGTCTAGAAAGGGAGGTTAAAGACTTCAGATTATTTACATAGAATTGGTATCCTAAGTGATGAAGTTAGTAGTGAATGTGTATTTTGTCATGCGAAGATTGAATCACTTAATCATGTTCTGTTGATTTGTCTCTTTGCTTAGAAATATGGTCTACCATAATCAAGTGGTGGGGTTTGCAATGAGCCTCCCCTAGTTCAGTGGACATGCTAATGCACTGGTGGATAGGTTCGACTTTTAGAAAAAGGGAGAAGCAACTGTGGAGATCAGTTTTGATTGCCAGTTTGTGGTCCCTTTAGAAACGCAAGAATGACTGTTTGTTCAATGAGTTGCAGCCCATTTGTGAAGATCTCTATGAGTTAATTAAAATTAGAGTGGCCCTTTGGATAAAAGCACACTCATTTGGGCAAGGGTATGCAGTCCGCAAGTTTGTCTTCAACATTCAACGGAGACCCATTTGTCTTCAACATTCAACAAGTTAGAAGCTGCTTATAATACCTTTGCTGGGTCTGTGTGCACTGCTTATAGTGATCTACTGGGACTGTATGGGTGAAGCAGAGAATATGTCATGGTCTGAGATGGAGTTGTGAGCAAAGGAGATCTATTTTGCTATTGTTTTGTTTAGCTAATTTGCTGCTGATTTGCTGTTTTGCTAATTTGCTGCTGTGAAGCAGAGGAAGTGTCATGATCCTTGTTGCTTTTGGTTTTGTTTAGCAATTATCTTGGGTGTGGTTGATTCTGTGTTTGTGGTCAGTTACTCACCAACTCTTGATGGTGTGCTAGCATATGATTGGGCAGACTTATCAGTGTCAACCTAGTTGGGATTGGTTTGTTTCGTTACGATACTTTTTGCACTCATCCCCTTTTCCTTTATTGATGTAATATTCTCTTAATTCATCAAAAAAAATTTCTTCTTTTCGCTGATAAAAAAAAAAAGTGTTCTGATTGTTGTTTGTATATAGGATATATTTTTGATGGTTTGCACAGAGGGGTCGAGAAATTTGGAAGTTTGTGTTAAAAGAATTAATAATTTAGTGGAAAGCTAGTGAAAGTTTGTGTTTAAAGAAGTGACAAATTAGTGGATGGAAGCTAGTGAGGATAAGAAGCTGACCTTTTATTTAGTTGTTTGGTTCTCTTTCTTGACTATTATTTTTGTTGTTGGAAGGAGAGAGAGAGAGCAGTTAAAGCAAGACAACATCATTTTAATGTGCATGATTTAAAAAATATATAATTCTTGTATGTCATTTTATTTCAAATTTTAAACTCAAACCGTCAAATTTTATATTTTGTTGATGTGTTTTGTTGTGATAAAAAAAACATAGCAAGATCTTTGAACAAAAAGCATTATAGAGAATCCTTATCCATATGAGGTTTTGGAGGAGTAACAAAAATGCTTCCTATCCCCACTGGGGGGTCAACCCCCAGTGAGGTGTCACTCTGGGATTGGTCCAAAAAGTTTTTTTTTTTTTTTTTTTTTGAGTTTTCAGCCAGTGGGGGCGCGCCACGTCACTGGGGGCGCGACCCCCACTGGGGGTATGCAGCGGGACTGTTAAATTTTTACCAATGTTTCATCTTAATAATATGGTGGTAGCATTTTTAAAATCATAAGCTACTTTGATGGGTTTTTTTATTTTTAAATAAATGAGTACAAATTTGTTACATTATTTTGTATAATTTTTGTGTATTATCTAATTACTGTTTTTTAGAGTCAAGATATTTTACCATGAGATGTTAACCGATAGAAAGTAAGACTGTGAGGGGGAACACAAAATTCAATCACATAAAATGTGAGGGAAGGTTAGAATTAAATCCAATTATGGAGGCATCTAGATTCAAAAATCTGTAAATTTTTACGGAGACTAAATTCAAATGTTTAAATATAGACTAAACATTAAATGTTAATAGATTGATTTGAACTCAAGATTTCTTGCAATCAATATTTTGATATTATCTCAAAAGTTTAAATTATTGAAGAATGAATTTAACAATGTATATTAAGTTATTCAACAATTTCATAAGACGTGTATCACAAATGGAATATTGGTTCATTATGTTTGGCCAAGAAAGAAAGACTACAAATATGATGATGGCATAGAGCATGGTACGGTCTTTGAACCTGCAAGTCTTTGGTGTAAAGTAATTTCATTGTACACTTGCTGTTTTTTTGTGTCTTACCAAGGCATGCATGCGTATGTAGAGTTTGGAATTCATTAAATTCACTTCATTTTTAAACAAATTTTCAAAATATAAATTAGTTTTGAACTTTACTTTTCTCAAACTTCAGTTGTTTTTCAAAATTATGTTTTCAAAATCAACAATAATAGAGATCACTAATTTTGAAACTCTAAAAAAATCACTAATGACATGGCACTCAATAAAAAAAGAAAAAAATACAACCAAAACATCAAATCATTTATGGTGGAGCCCACTGTCACATCATTAGTAGTAGCACTAATTAGTACTCTCACTCATCTTCCTTTCAAAATATGATTTTTAAATTTGACGTTGTATTCATGATTTCTAAATTTTAGTGTTAATTATGTTGGCGGGAGTCATGATTCCTACCTATTTAGGAATCCTTGATTTGGTAGTGTTATCTTGATTTGGTATTGTTAGGAGTATCCATAATTAGCATGATTTGTTTTTTCATTCTTAGTCCATCTTGCAATCATATATATATCTCATCTGTAGAGTGAGATATAAAACAATTCTATTCCAAAGTTTTCTTTCAACTTGGTATCAGAGCAACAACCAAACCCTAACCGTCATGACTAGGGGTGAGCATGGTCCGGATTGGATCGGATTGGGATAAAACCAGGACCAATCCGTTATTTACGGTTCCTGAAAAATTGGAACTAATCCAATCCGTTTAAATCATGGAACCAATCCGAACCAATCCATTTAAATACGGATTGGATCGGTTTAGGACCACGGATTCACATAATTAAATAGCAAAAATATATATATATAACACTTGAATTTCATAAAAATATAAACATAACACTATATTAGTTTCATAATAGCAATATGTTTTTCTATAATAACGACATACTGTTCTATAATTTAAACAACCATAAGAAAACTGGTTTCACCATAAGTATTTAGACCATTGCAAATTAAAACTTAAAACTAACAAACAAAAGTAATAAAAGAAGATATTATACGGTTTTAGGTTTGAGTTTAGATTTTATATAGAATAAGAGAAGATACTATGGGGAGGTTGTATAATAAAAATATAGACTATTTGTATACGGTCCGGATCGGTTCCAATCCGGAACCGTGGGATTCAATCCGGAACTAATCCGTCAACTACGGATTTTTAATTCTTCAATCCGGAACCGAACCGCGGATTCAAAAAACCAATCCAAACATATCGGATTGGACTGGACTGGATCGGATTACGGATTTCACGGATTCCTTACTCAGCCCTAGTCATGACCATTCTCTTGGCCGGCCAAATCCCAAACCCAACGCTGCCCTCTGTTTCCGTTGGCAGCAACTCCAAACCAATCAACAAATCAACTCATCAATTTCTCTCGGCTACCATCACAGAAGAGTTGTCTTCTACCATGATTCCTGTTGCCCTTGCTATTGCTCTAATGGTGACCGTTCAGAATGATTCTTCTGCTGCACCATTCAATATAAAATTGAATGGGACCAATTACAAAACATGGTCTCAAATGATGATGATTCATGTTGCCAGACAAGAGAAGAGGGGCTACTTGACGGGAAAAATAGCCGACGTTGATGAAAGCAATCATGGGTATGACAAATGGTGTAAAGATAATTCCACAGTTAGGGGATGGATGGTGAAAACCATGGACCCGCAATATTTAGAACTCTTCCTTGGCATGCCTACAACAAAAGATATGTGGGAAGCTATAGCCCATATGTTCTATAATGAATCGGACGAGTCACAGCTCTATGAACTCCACTGCAAGGCCATGCGCATCAAGCAAGATGGACGTGATTTGTCAGTCAATTTTGCAGAAATTAAAAGTGTGGTAGAAACTTGATCAACGACGTCCTATTGGTATGAAGTGTGTTGCCGACATTAAAATTCGACAGGAAGAGATTACGAAGGATCGCTTGCATGACTTTTTGGCAGGATTAGATGATGAATTCAATCAAAGTCAATGAGACTTGTTGCGCATGAGTCCCGTGCCTAATTTGAATGAATCATTCAATTTTGTTCGTCGAGAGGCTCAATGGCGAGTGACTATATTGAAAAGGGGTGGTTTAATAAGAACTTCAGCTGCGTTGGTTGCGTCGACTGCTTTGGTTTCAAAATCATCTAGGAATAATCAAGTCTATCGTCCTCAAGTTGAGAACAAAGATGAGTTGCAGTGCAAGCACTGTAGTGGGAAAAGACACACGGAGGATTCATACTTCCATAAACATGGGTATCCAGATTGGTTTATTGAACGGAGGAAACAACTCAAAGCAACAAAACGGACTAGTGGTCAAACCAAACTGGCAGAAGCAGGCACCAGCGTGGCTGGCATGGTCTCTACACACGACCAGCCCACTCTGGCCAGATCAACCACCCGAGAGGAACCGGTTCTATCTTTTCTAGGGGTGCAACTCGGGCGGGTTCGGTCGGGTTGGGGTCTGCCCAAGCCTGACCCGAATTGTATTTGGCAGTGCCCAAGCCCGCCCAAGCCCGACCATGAACCCGAGCATTGCTGCCCAAGCCCGGCCCGAGCTTTGTATTTTGAGCTCGGGTTAGCCCGAATTGCCCGAATTGCCCGAATTACCCGAATTGCCCGAGTCCAGAAACCTGTAGGTAGATCTAAGGGTAGACATAAAAGATGCTAATCTAATGGTAGAAGACTAACAAAAAAAAAATAAAAAATAAAAATTAAGACTAACTCTTTTACTTAATAGAAGACTAACCAAAAAAAAAAGAAAAAAAAAATTAAGACTACCTCTTTTACTTAATTTATATATATTATATAATTTATTAAATTATATATATATTATATATTATATAATTTATATAATATATTAAATTCAATTCGGGTTCGGGTTGCTCGGGTTGGCCATTGGTTCTGCCCAAGCCCGGCCCGAATTGCAATTCGGGCATCAAAAATCTGCCCAAGCCCGTCCAGATTACAAGATATAGTTGCCCAAGCCCTAAAAAAACTCGGGCTGGGCTCGGGTTGCTCGGGTTGAGCCCGCCCGAGTTGCACCCCTAGCTCCGATCAACGATCGTCTTCTCTCTCAAGACATTGGTTTTAGCCCAGTCTTCTAAGGATTTGAACAACTCTTTCTTTTCGGGTGGCATGAAATGAGTTACTAGAGAACGTGGCTTGTGAGCAAGGCTAGGAGGCTTGTTCAAATTACCAGCAGGCACCCTAAAAAAAAAAAATTATTTGATTATTGATTTGGTCTATACTTGTTTGCGGTGCGCATAACATAGTAATTCTAGGCTAATAAATGGAATAAGAACACGTAACGTTTTCAAAATCGGATATCATGGTTAGTAGAGGCCGGTCTTCGGACCGGGCGAAAGGGGGTGCTCATAGCTGACCTTCCCCGATCGTACCCAAGCTCTCGAGCCGAGACAACTCCGGTGATGACGGACATGTGGCCTTCGGCACCGAGTCAGGGTTTCCTAAATTCCCCCATTTAAAAAATATTTAGGTGGCGACTCTGTATCTGGCAAAGCAGTCCATGTTTGGCACTACTTCTTTCAAAATCTGTTTTCTCAAAACGATTTGCCGGATTTGGACTCTTTGGTTCAGATTAACAACCGTGACACAAATCGAGTCCGAACTGTAGCGAGGCCCACGCGGGCGCGTCTACAGGGTGCCATTACAATCTGGTTGTAGCCTGAAAAACCATCCATAAATAAGAGCAATGCATGCCCCGCTGTGAAGTCCACTAACTCATCGATATGCGGCAAACGAAAGTCGTCCTTCGGACTGGCTTTGTTCAAATCTCTGAAATCCACACATACCCGGATTCTGCCATCCTTCTTCGGCACTGGAACGATGTTGGCCAACCAAGTTGGGTATTCAGATACCAACAGGAACCCTGCGTCAATTTACTTGGTGACCTCTTCTTTGATCTTGATAGCCCAATCTGGGCAAATCCTTTTGAGCTTCTGCTTAACAGGTCGGGCCTCTGGGTCAAGAGGGATCCGGTGCTGTACAATCTCAGGATCGATTCCAGGCATGTCTTCGTAGGACCACGCGAAAACATCTTTGAAATCTTTTAATAAAGCGACTAAGCGCTCGCGCTCCTCTGAAGACAACGTGGACCCGATCTGGACCAGCCGCGGGTCTTTCTCAGTACCAACATTAATTTGGATGATTTCATCAACCAGCGATTTTACAAACCTCTTCTGCTCTTGCTCTAACAAATGTTTCAAAATCGGAGAAATTTCTTCCTCGTCGTTTTCATCGAAGTTTTGAAAGTCTGAATTAATACAATAAGTCAAAGGCACAGAAAAGTACTAAGAAGCCACAGCCATTCCATTCTCATTAACTGCTTCCAAGTCGCCTGATTCCTCTATTACAACAGACTCAAAGGAAAAAGAAAAAGACGACCTAGACAGGACTGTGGCATCCGGGTTGTCACCCCCAGGAATACTGGACTCAGACTCGGACGAGCTGGAGCCTGATTCCGACCCTACAGACTCGATGGAATCAGATTCTGACTAACTACCTAACCCGGTGCTGCTCGATAAGAAGCCTTCCTCGTACTGCCAGGCGAGGGAAGGTGCAATGGATGCATCCAAAATGTTTGCAGATGGGCTTGCAGCCGCTTCATTCCCAATCATAGACACTGAGAGATCATCCCTCAAGCACTCAAGTACGATCGGAGGATCTGAAAGTAGACTAGCCAATGCTACCCCCATTTCAATCTCGGTGCTCTCGGAATCCACTTCCTTACACTGCTTAACCTCAGCTAATGGGTCTGTCTACTCCTCAGCAACATCATCCCTGGACAACTGTAAGTCGAAGAAGATCTCAAAACCCGACAGACGTCTCTTCTCCGAAGAGGTATTTGATGGGATCTAATCTTGAAACCAACATTACAGAGTGAGCTAACAGGTAGTGCCGCAGCTTCCTACCTTGGATAGGCCGATACATCAACTCAAAATGTCTCCCGGCCTTTTTTGCTCTGGCTCTCCCAGCCATTTCTTTGCCCTTTCTTACCCAATCCTCTTTGGTAGGCAGATAACCTAAACCAAAGGTATGCGGGTTGTGCGGCACTTCGGCGGATACTGTAATGCCTTTCGGGCCACTTTTTTCCTAATCCCATCCCAGGGATATGCTGGACCTTGTTCATGAGGTACACAGACTGTGCACTGACATATAACCCCTCATCAACAGGCAAAATGTTCTGTACGACCCGGGCCTCGGCTAGGGTAAATCCGGATAGGAACACATCCTCCGTGCTATGCTCGATTTCCAAAATCGGTGTAGACATTTCTGGCGGCGGGTGGATTGACGAATTCCCAAAAACAATGGCCACCCCTTTCCCGTAGGGGTATTTCAACATTTGGTGCTTGGTGGAAGAGACCGCCTTCACTTGGTGCAGCCACGGCCGCCCTAGGAGTAGATTAAAGGTTGCGGGAACGTCCAAGACATGAAAGTCAACCTCGTGTTATCCTGAACCAACCTTAGTGTGAATCTTCACGGTCCTCATCACCTCTCTGCTTGTATTGTCATAGGCCCTTATTACTTGGGCAGTTGGCACAAAGTCCACGGGCTTCAACCCGATTGCATATGTCGTCCTTAACGGGCACACGTTGATTGCGGATCCCGTGTCGACAAGAACTACCGGTACCCACTTGTCTCTACACTCCACAGAGATGTAGAGCAATTTGTTATGGTTTGTGCCCTCAGGCGGTAGTTCCTTGTCAGAAAAGGTCAACGTCGGGGAAGCTTCTCCCGAAAAAACCAATCCTACCAGCTGCTCAGGCGTGGTGTCTATTAAGAGTTTGGCTTTGTCCATTGCAGATAAGACAACTTGTTTATGGACTCGTGAAGCCATAAGCAGTCCCTAGATGGAGATGTCTGCCTGTATCTTCTTAAGCTGTTTCAGCACAGCCTCTTCTTCGAGTAACTTTTCTTTCTGCTTGTCTGCCTCCCTGTCCTTCCCGGACGCCTCTGGTTGATCTAGGTGTGGGGGTTTGAAATACCGCCCGCTCCTAGTCATGTGATCAACTTCACCAATGTACTAGGTATCATCCGGCTGGTTACTCCCCCAGTCCTCATCTGTGTGGGCAAGACATAGGTCGTCATCTTCCAACCACATGCCATCGGCAGCCGACAGACATCTGTCCGGTTCTGTTACGACTCCTGTGCCACAGCACCTTCTGTTCCTGTGCCCGCAGCACACTCTGCTCTTGTGCACACAGCATGTTCTGTCCCTGCAAGGGCCTTAGCCTTTCTGGCCCTCTCGGAATGTTGGATCCTTTCCCGCTCATACTACTTCAGCGCAGCTTGCTGTTCAACATCTTCTATATTCAAATTGCCTGGATCCCGAACGAAATTCTTAACACCGGCGCTCTCCGGCAATGCATCCAGATTCTCGGCCCTTCGAGCCACAGTTGATGTCCCCGTCCCAGACGAACCCTGTTCTAGCTGAGGTTGTTCAACCACATCCGGCTGGTCATCAAGCCACCCTGTAGACTCTGCTGTCCCATCCAGATCAAACCAGTTGACTGTTACATCTCCCGGATCTTGCTCGTTGAAAAACTAAAGGTTAGCAATGTCCTCTTCTAGTTCTGCCAGGTCATCCAGCCCCTGATTAAGTCCATCCTCCTGCACTACGCAAATCTCTGCCTCCATTGGTAATTCCACATTCGGCCTAGCCTGGCCTGCTGATGTAATGTAACCGCTCAGGTTGTACATGAAGCTTGCAGACCTCTCAGGCTCTGTACTTGCATTCTCATCTGCCTCCACAATCGACCCACTTCTATCTTCGATAGCTACCACCACCATTTCAGGTTG
>NW_021030561.1:32464-77249 GCF_004153795.1 Camellia sinensis | reverse complement strand
TTTCTCTAACCAAAAAAAAAAAGCAAATCCGACTAGCAGCGATTTCATTTAACTCCCTCAACGATCATTCAACAATAAAACATCATCACATCCGACCAAAAAAAAAAAAAAAACAAACAAACATCATCACACAAAGAAGCACATTGACCAAACATCCAAACAACAACAGTTATCAACTCACATTAGAGGGGAAGATATGAGTAGAGATTATAATATATACCTGTTCAAATCTATAAGAGAGAGAGATAGGATTTGCTCAGAAATGAACTCTGGCATTGTGGCACATAGAGAGATCATATTTTGACTGCGTCGCGTGCGGTTCCATCGTTACAATAGGCACATGCTTGCTTGTAGCCTGAACTGCGTGTATTCAGGGCATCCTTTTCTCTCTCTCTGAGTAGAATGGACGAGGACGAGAGAGGAGAGAGAGATATTGAAATGAAAAAATGAAGATGAATGAGGGAGAGAGAAACTAAGATCAAAGAAAGTACATATATATAATGTACCATTTTGGGGGAAAAATGGGGCCGCGGGCTTGGACTTACTGTTCATCGATCCCCGGTGTCCTCCGAAATTGATTTGGGATTGGATTTTTTTGATTTACTCCCGTTTCCCTGTCGGGGGTATGTTTCTCGAGGAAAAATGACCGTTCAAAATTGTGGTCGGGAAATCGTGGGTTCACCGTCGGGTCGGTTCCAAGATTTGCCATCCGCTACTCAGAAGGCCCACTTTCGCGATTTTTGGCTAATCGGCGATTGCGTTAGACTCCCTTTTTCTTGGTGTTGTAGCCTGGCGATTTGCTTCCTCATAATTTCTTGGAGCCTTGTGGGATCCGAATTAGGTGTGGTTCTTGCGGGTGGCCTCTTATGTTGTCTTCAATCTGTTACAAAATATGTTCGACTTCATTCATTAGACTTCCCACATGCGGTCGATGCCTTTATTCATTAGACGGCAGTTAGAGCTTGCCTCTCGAGTGAACACCTAAACTTGAATAGGCTACCTGCCAGTTTTTTATTGTAGTTATCGATTTCGTCATTTTAAGCTACCCAATACATCGTCACTAGAATACTTTCCCTTAGGCCTTCCGTGTATCTTTTTTCTTTTCATTGTGAGGAAGCTCACAGTCACCTTCTTTTGTGGCGGTCTGCTATGGGTAATAAAACGGGAGACGAATGCTTTGCTGCAGCTGTGCTCAGGATTCATTGATGTGGATTTCGAGTTATCCAATTTGATAAGTACCTGGTAGCATATGATCCATCTCCTTTCTTAAAACTGAGGAAATAAAATTTTTTGACACGATTTATCGGGCTTCATTTGTTGGCTCCACTATTATGTCGATGTCCTGATGTGTAATGTTGGATGTGGCTAGTGGCACTCCTTTTTTGGCCTTATACAAGTTGAATTTTGGCGAGGTGAACATTTTTTTGGCGGATGCACACTTCTATTGCGTGTTGGAAAAGGGGAGATGTTTAAATACATCGTGTGAAGAGTTTTTGTTCTGACGGCGTCTTGGATGGCCTTGGTTTTGACCATCGAGCCATCTCCTCAGAATCAATTTGGTTGTTGCGGCCCGTACTCCTGAGTTATACCAAAGAATCCTCGGGTGACTTGACACTTTTGCAGCGTAATCGCATCCAGGGGTTTGGTGCCGTTGCGTTCTGGCTCGTAGCCGATGGTGATATTTAGGGTCGTTTTCTAGTTAATCCGGAATTTTTGACTGCTGGACGGCCTTCTTCGAGTCGCATGTAGTTCGTTCCCTTTGAGTGCTTCGAATGACCTTTCGTGCGCAATAATGTTTCAACAAGTTGCTCCTGTTGTTTCGGTGGATTTGGTTTTTAAGTTACCTGTGCCAACTAAATATTTCAGGTTATTAATTGGGATCTGTTGGCATTAAAACTTAATTCATTAGACCATATTGTTTCAATCAAAAAAAACTTTTTGGGGTGAGTTGGTATTTCGATCTCAGAGTGGGTATTTGGGGACACTCATCTTTGTCTATGAGATTCCGACATGACGGCGCGCCAATTTATGGCAGAAGGGTTAAAATTCATTCTCTCATAGGGAAATCGTATGGATGAGCACTGTCTCTCTTTTCTTTTGCTTGTGGAAAAGACGAAATTGCTAAGATGTTAGTGATTCTTCTCGCCGACCACTAGTTTGGTCAGGATGACCCTCCGACAAATCAAGTTAGAATACGCTCAAAACAATTGTTTGGTTCTTTGAAAGGAAAATTATCTTTTTTGTACGTCCCTTTAACGCATTTTCTTCTTCGCTTTTTTATAGTGTGCGACACCTGGGTTATGTTGACAGTTGGAGTAAGGTGTGCCCGAGGTCAATGGTTTTTTATGCCTTCAGTCGTATTAGGTTGGGTCAAGTGGGCCTGGTCTTGATCTATTATGCAGAGTCGTCATATTTTGGATGGCCTAGATTGTTTAGTTCAGTATGTTGGTGGCCACTTTCCGATCGTTGCCGCATTCTTCTTATATCGAGGATGCTCAGTCGTGTCAGAAGCGGTTCATTCTATATCCTCGTTCTCTCTCTTCAATCTCTTGATCCTCTATTCGTGTGATTTTCTATTTTATCCAAAGGTTTTCCTCTCTTACACGGATCTTTTTTGAAAGCGATGCGTGTGTTGTTTAAATATCTTACACTTATTGACACTGGTTGTTATCGTGCAAACTTGGACTTGGTGCTACCGCGCACTCATGTGCCTTTTATTCGGAATCTGTTTTGACACTTAGCTGTTGGGTATTATTAAAGGTGCTTCAAGCCCGTAATCTCATAATGTTGTTTGACTTGATGCTGCTGATAGAGTTATTTTAATACAGTCCACATTGTGGATATTTGGTGAAGTGTCTCAATTGGTAAATCACCTAACATTTAAACCCTATTTTTTTCTACAAATTTTTTCTACAATATACATTCACTCCCGTAAAATGATAGTGTTCTGTACTTTAACTTAATTATACCTATGACTTATGATATCGCTAGGTCTGCTACATATGATAACTAAATTCAATTCTAATATATAATTACTAACTAAGGCTGTAATGCAAGCATATGTTAAGAGCATTATTATTATGGCCGTATCTTATTGTACAAATTATACAATAGCAAATTCAAATTTCTTTCAATTAGTAAATCCCATCAAAATGTGACAATTGATACACTATAAATTAGGGCAAACGTCTTGCGTCCAAGATAGTTGTAGCTCGACTTTTTCGTCGCCCCTTTCAAGAGCTCGAATTGTCCTACAGTTTCGGATTTTCCTGATGGCATGGTTCTGGACTGTTTCACAAGTGCAATGTGAAAACTCATTTAAACTACCAAGTTAGTCTAAATTTTTGGCAAATCATATATTTTGGTAGATTAATCGATCTCATTAAGAGTGTATAATATGTTAGGCAAAACCCTGTTGGACTTTGACTTCTTTGCAAATGCCTACATGTATGTGCCACACCCGCTACAAATATTTTTTCATTTTTGGGAACTTTTAGTGCGCCACTCTTACCTCCGTGCAGCTACTACACCTTTATCATCATTCTCAAAATACGATCAAACAATAACAAATAACTTCTAAATAAAAAAAATTAATACAACAATTGGCCCACGTGCTCGTACGTGCAACCAAACGTTCTGGTGGTTCATTCAGGCTCGTTCGTTAACTGGGATTAGCCGCTGAGAGGATAGGTCTTGAATCATTGACCCGATCCCTGTTAGGGGACGGGGACGGAGATGGTGATAGGTTCTCCATCGAGGATCGGGGGAAGGGACGGGGAAATGTTTACCATCGGGGATCGGGGACGAGGAGTGTGATCCTCAACCCTGCCCCACCCTGCCCCGTTGCCATTCCTACTTTCAAGCAGTTATCACCACCTTTACTGAGTCGTTCTATCGTTTGATGTCAAAAATCCAGAACGAACCTTACTTTTCTTGGCCGCCCTAGATGCTTAGCGATCCTTCACTTCACAATCGAAGATTGCGTTGTTCTTATCATAAGGATCATGGACACCTTACAGAGGATTGTAAAGTGTTAAAGCAATTTCTGGAGGAATTAGAGCAAAGCGGACACCTACAATCTTATGTTGACTCATCCACAGATCGAAAGGAGAATATTAGGGACAAAGTTGGGGAAACACAACGCACGACAACTATCAATATGATCTATTCGGTTCCAACGAAAAGGCGCGTAAGTCGAGAAGCAATACCAACACTCCAAAGAGAAATTATGTCCCTAGCAAGAGATGCTGCATAAAGGGTTCGTTCATCCACAAGAATTTCTTCTATGATGAGGATCTCCCATGGGTCCATCATGCCCATAATGATACGCTGGTAGTAACACTACAAATTGGAGAATTCGCTGTCAGAAGGATATTGATCGACCAAAGTAGTTCGGTCGAAGTCATATACTAGAGACTCTTCAAAAAATTGGGATTGTCCCAAGAAACCCTATTCAATGTGGAGTCCCCACTCTATGGCTTCAACTCAAGTCTAGTATTTCCTTTAGGACGAATCTTTCTGCCAGTCAAGTTTGGAGAAACAATCCACCAAGTTGAATTTCAGGTGGTTAATGTGTCATCTCCTTATAATGCCATAATGGGTAGAACTTGGCTCCACCAAATGGAAACCATCCCATTTGTAGACGTCCCCGAACGTCCCGGGAAAAATCCCATTTTGTTCTTTGGAGCTTACTACAGTTCGGACTCAATGTCACGGTTCTTAATCTGATTTCGCAAAGTGCAATGCGAGATTGATAAATCACCAAAGAGTCCAAATCCAGCAAATCGTTTTTGAAAACTGATTTTTGTAAAGAAGTGCCAAAACATGGGCTGCTTTGCCAAATACAGAGTCGCCACCTAAATATTTTATTTTGGAGAAATTTAAGAAACCTTGACTTGTGCCTAAGGCCACGTGTCCGTCATCACCAAAGTTGCCTCAGCTCAGGAACTTAGGTACGAGAGGGGAAGGTCATGCAATGAGCACCCCCGCTCGCCCGATCAAAGATCGGCCTTTACTAAACATGATATTCTGTTTTTGAAAACATATGTGTTCTTATTCCGGTTTATTAGCCTAGAATTACTATGTGATGAGCACAACATACAAGTATAGACTGAATCACCTAAGTTGGAGCAAAACATCTCATGTTTGTTTTTTAAAGCAGTTTGCTACTCGCAAGTAGGCTAAAATGCGGATTTTGCCACCCTCAAGTGGGCTTAGAAAATATGGTGATTTGCCACTCTCAAGTGGGCTTAAAACTCGTAATCGATGAATTGTTCTAATTTAAATAATCCAACCTTCACCCACAGGCATTCAGGCAGGTATATCACATAAGCAGTTAGCCTCATGGCAAGTATGCTATCATGGCAGTTACTCACACACATGCAAGGATGCTAAAGCATAAACGCTCACCGAGTACTGCAAGTCAAAACAGAAACTAGTTAGTAATCAATGCATGATCCTAGTTCATGTTAAGATGGCTAATGCAACACATGCAAAATGCAACTAAGATAGGCTCGGTTATTCTACGATGTCATGTGAATGCAACTAGATAACATGTATTCAAATTGGTATTGATATACAATGTATTTAGTATGATGCGCCGAGCTCGGTGCATGCAAGATAAATGAATGGATACAAACATGCGAGCATAAGGATGCTAATTGAAACATGCCCTAACACTAACCATCGTAAGATAATAAATAAAAGGGAGAAGGAAATGGGGGTTGGAAGACATGCATCACACACACGCACACTTATTTACAACAGTGCCCTCTCGGAGGAGGGTCCGAATAAATAATACAACACCAACTAGCTAATCTAAGCTAATCTAATTAAGCTAGTTATTACGCAACCAAAATGAATAATAAATTACAGCTAATTATTACACAACTCTAATTAATTAACAAACTAACTAAGTAAGCAATTAAACTAGCATGCAAACTACATGAATGTGGACTGCCTCAGCTCTACCTTGAATGATAAAGGATGCATGCATGCTCGAGTCGCCTTGTCGGAAAATCCATCGCGATGCCCTGGCTTGCCTTTGTTTGCAATTGATTTCAGAAATTTGCACAAAGCTCCAAGAAGATGAAACTCTACCCTGGGAATCTATGGGGAGGCTGTCGACCAACTATAGGCATTGAAGACCACCTACCAACCACCCTTGGTGGTGAAAACCAAAAAAGGTGGTCGGCCTGCCGGAAAACCTGGTCGACCGACCAGTTTCTTCTCCTGGTTTCTGCATTTTCTGCAACAAAGGCAAGAGAGAGAGAAAACAAGGTATTTGCAACACATGTGTGCATGACCACTCTCCCCATCATTGCATAAGCTTTTGGGAGTGTAGTCTTTGATCCTCGGGCCACCAATCATGCATCTCAATGCATGATGGCCGAGGAGTCGGATTGCACGACTCAATGTGAAATGAATGCACATACAAGCACCTAAAGCCAACAACTCCGTCATGGGTAATCAAGAGTGTCGGTGACCGGGAACCGAGGCACGTTTCGTCACTTTGAGTACGAAACGTCCATCGTTTCCCGTGTTCGGACTAACTCCTATTCCGAACACAATGCAACAAACAATGGCATGCACAACGTGACTCTAAGCATGCAACCTAAATGCTATGCAACTAAGTGATGCAAACATGCAAATGATGACATGATAGCATGCACAATGCCAGTATGAAATGCAACATGGACAACCTAACAAGGCTAATGGCACGCACAATGCACAATGCTAATGCTCACATACTCAATGCAAGACAACATATGCAACAATATGGCAAGATGCGACTAGCATACACGATGCGAATATCAAATAGCATACTCAATGCGACGAACTACATGGCATGCGCAATGCTATGAACTACAATGGCATACTCAATGCAAAATGAACTTAAACCAAAATAAGTGGGCCTCAACCACACTCAAATCAGTGGCCATACATGATGAAAATGAGGCAACAAAACACATGCAAACATGCAAGATGCAAGGGCCTAAAGCCTAGGGCACAAGATACAACTGTATGAAAGCATGGAAAGGATGAAATATGGCGTACAACAACACATGTTCCAGCTCTGAAATGACATACAAAATGGTCCCGAATCATGCAAACAACTCATGTTATGCATGTTGAATGACTCAAATACCGAAACTAGTGAAGTGCATTACACTAGAGGTATGCAAAGCAATGCCCAAATGAACAAACCAACCCCAAAAAGTCCCTATGCAGGCCCAAAACAGTGGCAAAACGGACTAAGATGATGGCTTGAAATGCACAAAAATGAAGCTCATGCAATGGCCCATAAATGAGGTATACAAGCACAACTCTCAAACGCATTTAAAGAGTGGAAAACATACATGGCACAAGTATAGGCTCTGAAATAACATGCTCAATGATGCCAAGACATGGAAACAACTCAAGTTAAGCATGCTCAAGTTAAGCATGCAAGGGGCTCCAAAACTCAAGGCTAGGCAAGGATATTACACTACAAGTATGCATGGCAAGTATCATTCGACCAAGAGGCCTCAAAACAGAGCTAAGGCAGCCCAAAATATGAATAAAATCAGTTTGAAGTATGGCCAAAATATGCTAGAATAGAGGGCCAAAACAATATGCATTGTGAGCTAGTGAACATGAGTTACACTACAAGCATATGAGGCATGTGAAGGACTATCAAACCAAGCAAAAACAGAGTCATGGTATGCCAAATGATGGCCAAAAACCCACTGAAACAAGACCAATACATGCAAAAATGACATGCTCCTTTGATAAGTTATGAAGAGGATTATTCTACACATGCAAGAGGCAAACATGAGGTGACCAAACCAGCCCTAGACTGAGTCTAGGCAGGTCCTAGAAGTCACTAAAAATGGCCTGAACCAAGGCTAGGAAGTATGAAAATATAGGCTCCTTGGAAAGGCCAAATATGCAAACAAACAAGGCCAAAAGAGAGAGGGTCACCCCTCTCTGATTTTGGCCCTCAAAACAATATGCCAACCACTGAAAATCCACTGGATTTCAGTGGCTAAAAGGTCAAGCAAAGGTCAACACAAAGGCCTTAAGGCATGGCTCAAAACAAGACTAAATGAAGCATGCAAGAGGGTAGATGACCTCCAACAGGAAAATGGCCTTAAACAAACATGAATAATGCTTAAAAATAAAGCTTTTTTCAGTTGACAACAAACCTCAAATAAGCATGCAAATGAGGCTAAGAGAAGGATCAAAATAATGCTTAAAAGAGAGAAAAGTGATTACCCTTGAAGCTCAGCTAAACCAGCCAACTTTGGGACCAAAAACTAGCTCCTTAACCTCTGGAAACAACCTCCAAGAACCTCAAATCAATGGTGGAAGTGTATGGCTATGAGGTGTAGTGTAAAAGGGTAAAAAATAATGCACTTTTGAACCCCAAAATGTAGAGATATAGAGAGGGATATATATCTTGCCTTAGCAAAATTTTTGGAACCTAGTATAAGGAGAGGGAGGCCCTCTCTTATAGAGGAGCAAAGGTTCAAGCTTCCTAAAAAAGCTAGAGCAAAGGTTCACGCTTCCTCAAGAAGCTAAAACAAGGGTTTAAGCTTCCTCAAGAAGCTAAAGTAAGGGTGCAAAACGTGTATGGAGGATACAATCTGTGCCTTCCAGCTGGCACAGCTAGCAACAACTCATAGAGACAAAACTAGAAGGAGCAGGCCGACCAGTTAAGGTGGTCGACCGACCACTTCCCCTGGTTGGCCGACCAGGGTGAGTGGTCTCCCTCAAGAAAAAGTGGTCGGCCAACCCATTTGATGGTCTCCCAACTGAATGCAAGCTAGTGGTATGGTGGGAGACCAACAAATGTGGCTCAAAAATCAAGGAGACCAGTTTCCCGATAAGAAAATCCGCTGGCGGAGAGAGAAGTGGTCTCCATGAGAAAAGGTGGTCTCCCACCCTTGTAACACCTCCCAAGCAATGAAAACAAGGTTCATGCTAAAAATGAACCAACACCGATGTAAAACGAGGGTTCAGGGGGCAAAACGCACGGCCGGGTGCCCCGAAAACAGGCTGTTAAGCACCAAAAGTGGCGTGCGACCACAAAGGTGGTCTCCCAGGCCGCAGTGTCCCTCTAGACAGAGGAAACAAGGTGTGTTCCAAAAACCGCGCCAAACGGAGAATGTTAAGCGGTCCTAAACCGAAGCGCACGATCGATGGCTCCGAAAACTGGAAACTAGTCTCCAAACGGGAACAGTGGCCTACGACCACTGGGAGATGGTCTACGAGACCTCTCCCCCCCTTCGGGAAGAGAAAACAAGACCTGGTCCGCAAATCGAGTCAAAGCACAAAAAGTTCCGAGCCCCGGAGGCAAGGCTCTCAGCCGAGAACTCTGAAACTTCAGAACGAGCACAACATGCACCATCACCGAGCGCTCAATCGATGACGTCTGAGTCTTAAGGTCATTCAAAAATAGGGTGTCTACACCATCAACCTTCCACTAGGTTCTATGCTTCCCAGAAGATAACGACATCAGGACCATCCGGGGAGACCAAACAATGGCAAAGCGATGTATGAAAATATCTTCAACTCAGCCATCAGCAGTTCAGACAAATGACTTAGAAAAGGGAGTAGAACCCGAGACTAGAGCTAAGAGTGCCAAAGAACTCAAAAAAGTACCAATCGATCCTGAAGACGAAAACAGATTCTTTTTCGTAAGTGAAAACCTCGTCCCATAAGAGAAAAGCCAGCTAGTGGATTTCTTACTCCACTACCGAGATATATTTGCCTGGATACCTTATAAGATGGAAAGCATCGACCCAAGGGTGCCAAGCCACAAATTACACGTGAGTCCGAACTCACAACCAGTGATACAGAAAAATAGAAGGTCCACACCACAACACGTCGATGCTGTTAAATAGGAAGTAGCTAAATTACTTGAGGCGAATTCCATTCGGGAAGCTCATTATCCGGAGTGGTTATCCAAGACTGTAGTTGTCAAGAAAAAGAACAACAAATGGAGGGTGTGCGTGGATTTCACCGATCTAAACAAAGCATGCCCCAAGGATCGCTTTCCTTTTCCAAAAATTGACTAACTCATGGATGCAACCTTCGGACATGGAAGTATGAGTTTTTTTTTATGCATATCGAGGATACCATCAGATTGCGATGCATCCGGATGATCAGGAAAAAACCTCATTCATCACACTTGTCAGGTTATTTTGTTACAAGGGAATGCCTTTTGGTCTTAAGAATGCCAGAGCAACGCATCAACGGCAGGTCACGAAGATGTTTCGCAATCAAATCAGATAGAACCTTGAAATATACATTGACGACATGGTGATCAAGTCAAAAGACGCTAGGCACCATCTCGATGACCTCTGTGAAACCTTTGAGATGCTCCATAGATACAAGATGAAGCTCAACGCGGCAAAATGTGCCTTCAGGGTTGGATCGGGAAAGTTCCTAGGGTATATCATCACTAATCGAGGAATATAAGCCAATCCCAATCAAATCCAGGCATTGATCAACTTAACCCCAGCTTCGACTGTTAAAAGAATCCAAATGCTCACTGAGATGGTAGCAGCCCTCAATAAGTTCATCTGCCGATCCTCTGATCGGTGCCAATCGTTTTTCTAACTGACCTGGAAAAATAACAGATTTGAATGGACCTCAGAGTGCGACCACGCTCTGCAAGAACTAAAAGGTTACCTAGCCAAACCACTTCTGCTCACTAGCCCCAATAACGAGGAAAAGTTGTACTTATACTTAGTAGTTTCCAATCATGCCATAAGTTCGACGCTCGTAAAAGAATCTTTAGATGGACAAATACCAGTCTTCTACATGAGCAAAACATTACTCGACAGAAAGACTAGATATTTGTCCCTTGAAAAGTTGCTCCTAGCATTGGTCGTTTTATCTCGTAAATTACGCCATTACTTCTTAGCCCATCCTATCATCGTTTACTCGGCTTTTCCACTTAAGCGAGTCCTGCACCAATCCGACTCTTCGGGTCAAATTTCCAAATAGGCTGTCGAGCTCAGACAATATGATATTTAGTTTCGACTGAGGACTTCAATAAAAGTGCAGGTTTTGGCCGATTTCCTAAACGAATTTTCACCAAAGCCAAACACCATAGAGGGCAAAACAGTAATCATACACTCCACCGACACTGCATGGATATTGCATTGCGACGGCGCTAGTAATGCTAAAGGTGCAGGGATCGAATTCGTGCTGATCACACCACACCAAAAAACAATTAAAATCTCCGCTCGCTTGGGTTTTTCAGCTACCAATAATGAATGCGAATATGAAGCCCTCATCAATGGCCTCATAACTGCAAAAATGTTGGGCGCCAAATCTATAAGTGTTCAGTCCGATTCACAATTGGTCATCAAATAGATGAATAAAGAATACGTTGCTTGGGATGAACGAATAATAAAGTATTTGGCAGTAGCAAAAGTCGCGGCCGAGCAATTTCTTTCTTTCGGGATTCAACAGATCGGACGAGACTAGAATAGCCATGCCGATGCACTGGCTACTTTGGCCACGACAATTGCACAGACAAAACGACGCATGATCAAGGTAGGGGCCATTTCTATCTTTAGCATCACCAAGGAAACCGTGTGCTCTATCCATTCTGATGAAAGTTGGATGACTCCTCTTGTCCGGTATTTGTTTGATGGTACCGTGCCCCCGACAACAAGGAGGCCCATCGGATTAGACTACGAGCTACACATTTTTGGCTGAACGATTCAAAACAATTGTTTAGGAAGTCTTATTTAGGCCCCTATCTCAAATGCCTTCATCCCAATGACATCGCATGTGCATTAGATGAGATGCATGCCGGTTCATGTGGGGCTCATGCAGGGGGCAGATCATTGGCTCATCGAGCTCTTACACAAGGATATTAGTGGCCCCGAATGTAACGTGACGCATAACAACACGTACAGAAATGTTCGGTATGCCAAAAGTTTTCACCAATCATCCGGCAACCCTCTGAAGAACTCAATCCCGTTTCAAGCCCTTAGTCATTCGCACAATAGAGATTGGACCTCGTCAGGCCATTGCCTCACGCTCCAGGAAATCTAAAGTGGTTGATCGTAGCAACAGATTATTTTACAAAGTGGATTGAGGTCGAACCATTGGCCATTATCTAGGATGTTATCGGGCGATTTTTATGACGAAACATCATCACAAGGTTCAGGATACCAAGATCACTTATATCCGATAATGGCACACAGTTTAACTATCGAGTGTACAAAGAACATTGCGCCCGGTATGGAATCAAGGCTTAGTATTCCACCCCAACTTATCCACAGAGTAATGGGCAAGCTGAAACTTCGAACAAAACATTCTAACTGGTATCAAACAATGGTTGGAGACATCCAAAGGGAGATGGGCCAAAGAGCTCCCAGCAATACTCTAGTCATACTAAACAACGCCTTGACGTCCAACAGGCGAGACACCTTTCTCCCTAGCCTTCGGGCTGGACGCCGTCATCCCACTAGAGATCGACTTCCCAACAGGAAAGTCTTATTTGGTGGAAAGTAAAATGAATAACGAACTACTATGAGGGGAACTTGATCTTGCCGAAGAAAGACGCAAAAAGGAAATGTTGAAATTGGAAGCATACCAGTAAAACATAGCTCAAGCCTACAATAAGTTAGTAAAACACCGACGGTATATGGTCAGCGAATTATTTCTGAAAAAGTCCTCCCCAATGAGCGAAAAGTTGCTGATGGAAAACTTGGGCCAAATTGGGAAGGACCATACCAGATCACTAATCTAGCCGAGAAAGGAGTATACGAGGTGGCCGATCAACGTGAGAATGTTCTCCCGAGGCCTTGGAATGCAATGCATCTAAGGAAGTATTATCATTAAACCTTGTAACTACAACGTAATAACGCTCAACTATGAAGCACAATGAATAAACATAAGGTTGTGGAACTTATTCTAACAATATTCGATGAATACAAATTCCTTCTCCAATCTATCATCTATCCTATCCAACTGAGGCTTTTCCAGTTGTTGGGCCCTTATTCGGAAAAAAAGTTGTTTGACCCTCATTTCAAACTCTGTTGTTTCAGAGCCATCTCCATTTCATCCATATCTACATAGTCCCAATAGTGCAGACACCCCATTTTTGCCCGCCCTTAAGACTTGGGTGCTACTGATGGTTTACTTGGTAGTGAAAGATGTGCAGAGCAAAAGTTCGATTTCTCAGGCAAAGAGAGTCAAATCCAAACCTCACACCCCATTTTGGACCAAAGCTATTTTGAATATTTTTTAGACCTTAAAACCCTCTCTTTCAAAACGTTTTTGAAATAAAGTTTCTACGATGCTCTGAGGCTCGCATTTTGTTAAATGATGCCCTTTTCGGTAAACCGAGCAAGGACAAAGTGGAAATGAATGAAAGAGAGTTGAGATCTTTGAAAAATCTTTAAAAACACCTTTTTTAGGTGTTTTTAGTTGAAGAAAAGAGGAGAAGAGAGAAGAAACCAAGTTGGAGAAGAAGATGGGCATGAATCGCTAAGAGAGAGTCGAGCAGCTCTTACTAAATCAGCCCTATCCTTTTGTATATTTGGATTTAAGCTATGAGGCCACCACCGTTGGAAATCATACTTCCGGGGCTTCATTTTCACTTAATAATCTCCTAAAGCCGAGTCCGGATGGGGGAGATATGATTGGTTGAAGTTGGGCATCGTTCCGGTTGGATCGAAACTAACCAACCTTCACTAAAAGAGGGATATCTCTTAGCACACATGGAATTTTGAGGTGAGGCTTTCTAATTTGGAAAGAAGACTTCTAGGGCTACAATTTAGGCTCAAGAATGACCTAAAAAGGAATCCAGATGAAGGAATTAGACTTTCTTCAAGTCAGAGACCAGTATTGATTTTTTCCATCGGCCTCTATGGAAGTCCACCGGCCACAATTTGACCTCAGCAGCTATAAGTCGGCCAAAATTGAACCTTATCGGCCAAAAGTGATGGCCGGTCAGCACCAAAGATGGTCGGTCGGCCAGAAGTGTCCAAAAAGCCTAGAATTGGCAGATATTTCTCCTCCAGTTGTTTTCAGCTTGTGCCACCTGTCCCAAATCAGATATTTCGACCAAAAAAGCTTTGAATTGCTATATATGAAGCAAAATATCTCATATTCAACACTTAGAACTTTTTGAGCAAGGTTGGGAGCCTCTCTCTCTAAAAACTCCTCTCTCTCTATAATTTTCAGACCTAAACCTCTGCCTCTCTCTTTAGAGCCTCTCTCCATTGGCCTCTTGTGCATAGAAGTCCATAGGAGTAGAGAAATACTTCTTGTTTGCATATACTTCCTTCATCAAAGCTGCATATCCATGGGCTGAGGTCTCTTGGAACTGGTTTTTGGGCTGATAGAAGGTCATTTGAGCCAAGAAAGAGGTCCTTTTGCTGCTGTGCTACAAGGGTAAGCACCTCTCCTCTTTTGTATTTGTTTTGCACACTTACTTCACCATCTTTGCACACTACTTTGGGGCTGTTTTTTGGGGTGGTGTTGAACTACAAAAACCTCTGTTTTTCAGTCCTAAAAATCTTGGTTTGTGCCTTGGTTGGCTAGGGGGTTGTCCTCCCTTTTGCTCCTTGGCTTGTAAGGCCTTGTGAGCTAATTTTCAAACTTTTCAAACAACATCCTTTTGGCCTTAAAACCACTAAATTCTAGAGAAATTTTAGTGGTAGAAAACTTGTTTTGAGGCTCAAAATAGGAGGGGGTTGTCCTCCCTCCTCTTCTCTTGTTTGCTTGTATTGGTGGCCCTCCAAAACAGCATGTGTTTCTACCATCTTGAGGCTTAGTTCAGGCACTTTTTTGTGACTCTTAGGACCTTCCTTAACTCTGTCCATGGCTGGTTTGGTCACCATATGCATGTTTTATACACTTGTAGTGTACTTCTTGCAAACTAGCCTTATATGCCTCATGAAGTAGCATGTTTGTTAAGCATGTTTGTTAAGCATGTATGGGCTCCATTTCAGCATGTTTTTGCTCATTATTTAGCATGTCATAACTCTGTCTAAAGTTGGTTTGATGGCCTCTTGCATGCTCCATGCACTTGTAGTGTATTTCCATTCACTAGCCTAATGTGCATCATGCTTTAGACCATTATTCTAGTGTGATTTTAGCTTAACTCCAAGAATCTTTTGGCCATGTTTTAGCATGATTAAGGTCTGATTTATATTGTTTTGGTCATGCATGCCATGCTTTGTATAGCCATAGTGCATTTTAGCTCACTAGTCTTGGGTTTCCAAGCCATTAGCATGCATTGCTTGGGCTATTTGCATGATTTAGCATCATTTGAAATGATATTTCAGAGCATGTTTCATTGCCATGCCGTCATATTTTCCACTCTTTCGATGCTTTGAAGAGTTGGTGTTTTATGCCTTAAGAATGGGTCATTGTGTATGTCATCTTGCCTAGGCTTTTGGGTCACCATTTCAGTGTGTATTTGGTCCTATTTTGACATGATATAGCTCTGTTTTTACTTGGTTAGAGCATCCCTCATTTGGTTCTTACACCTGTAGTGTAAGTCCTCTTTACTAGTCTTGCATGCCTAATGAGTGAGCTTGTTATTCTAGCATGTGTTGACTTGGTATCAGTGCATTTTTGGTGTTATTTTGACATGCCATGACTCTGATTTTTGTTGGTGAAGTCATCCCATGCTTGGTTTTGGTAGGTGTAGTGCAATCCTCCTCATTGGCCTTGTATGTGTCATGTTTTGTGCCTTCCATTCTAGCATGAGTTAACCTTGTTCAAGCATGTTTCTAGCCTTGTTTTGGCCTACCTTGGGACTGTTTTTAGTCGCCTTGGCCCTTTGGGGCTTGCTTGTTATGGCCATGGTGCAAGTCCCTTGGTCAGTTTTAAGCTTTGAGTCCACTAGCATGCTTTATTTGTCATATATGCATGATTTAGAATCCTTTGGAATATAATTTCAAAGCTTACTTCATTGCTACATTCTCACATTTGTCACCTCTTCATCATATTTGAGAGTTGTGCTATTATGCTTAAGTCATAGGCCAATGCATGAGCATGCATTTCCTTACTTTTCAAGTCATCATTTTAGCACTAATGGCCACTAATTTGGGCATGGCTGAGGTCTGTCCATTTTTAGTTTAAGTCCATTGAGTATGCGGTTTGTGTGTTGTTGCATGCCTGTCGCACTACATGTTGTTGCATGCTTGCCCATCCTTGCATATTGTTACATGCCTTGCATGTTTGCATGCTTAGGTTGCATTTCGCATGCTTGGTATGTTTTTGCATGTTATTGCATGCTTATTTCATTTTGAATGTTATTACATGCCATGCATTTTTACATGTTTAGGTTGTATGTCTATTGCATATTAGTTGCATTGCATGATATTGTTGCATGTTGTTGTATGCTTGAGTTGTTTGCATGCTTGCTTGCATACTTAGGTTGCATTACATTGTGTGTGCATTGCCTTGCCTCTTGATCAAGCATGATAGAGGTTGAGGCCCCCTTATGTGTTTTTGTGCATTTCATTTGATATTGAATTGCACACTTGGCTCCTTTGGCCATCATGCATTGAAATGCGTGATTAGTGGTCCGAGGGTTAAGAACTACACACCTTTGAGTCTTAAACATGATAAGGGATGTAGTTGTGCAGACATTGTCTTGTAAATGTATTGCCATGCTCTGTTTGTCCTCTGCTGCAGCAAAACAACATTCTGCAGGAATAGATGGCCGGTCGGCCATCTGAAGTGCTGGTCGGCTACAAATTGTTAGCCGAGAGCCCTATTTTTGGTCGATTACCAGTTCTCCTTGGCCGATGGCCTTGCCTCTTGGTCGATGGACTCTCAGCATGTCCCCAAGGTGGTTTAGAAGTGTCCTTGAGACTTGTGTAGTTTTCAGAGGTGCAGAGCAGTGCAAACAGAGGCAACATGACATAGCGATGGATTTCCGAGTGAAGCCGACCGAGCATGCATGCATCTCTCTTCCCGAGGCTATTTTACTACTTTAGTAGCTTAATTAATTTGTTTAATTAGTTAAGTGTTGTGTAATAATTAATTAGCTTGTTAGTTAGTTAATTTGTATTATTCGTTCGGTCCCTCCATCGAGAGAGGCATAATTGTGTAATAAGCGTGCGTGTGTGTGATGCATGTCTTCCAACCTCACGTCTTTCTCCCTTTTACGTACCTGCTTATGATGGTTAGTTTTAGGACATATTTTATTTTAGCATCCTTATGTTATGCATATTTGCATCCATTCATCTGTATTGCATGCACCGGGCTCGGCGCATTATGCTAACTGCATCGTATTTCAATTCCAACTTGAATACATGTACTAAATTGCATCTCATGTGCCATCTTAGATTAGCCAAGCCTATTCTAGCTGCATTTTGCATGTGTTGCATTAGCCATCTTAACACGAATTAGGATCATGCATTGGTTACTAACTAGTTCTTTGTTTTGGCTTGGAGTACACTATGAGTGTCTATGTTTTAGCATCTTGCATGTATGTGAATGTTAACATGAAAGCATGCTTGCCATGAGGCTAATTGCTTATGTGATATAACTGCCTGAATGCCTGTGGGTGAAGGTTGGATTGCTTGAATTGCAATAATTCATCGAAATCCGTGTTTTAGCCTACTTGCGAGTAGCAAAATTCAAAACCATTTCCAAACAAATGGATATGCGATGCTTTGTTCCAAGTTAGGCGATCTAGTCTATACTTGTTTTGTTGTGCGCATCATGTAGTAAAGATTAGCCAATTAACCGGAATAAGAACGCATATGTTTTCAAAAACTTGATATCATGCTTAGTATAGGCCGATCTTCGGATCGGGCGAGCGGGGGTGCTCATAGATGACCTTCCCCAATCGTACCCAAGTTCTCGAGTCGAGGCAACTTTGGTGATGACGGACACGTGGCCTTAGGCACGAGTCAGGGTTTCTTAAATTTCTCCAAAATAAAATATTTAGGTGGCGACTCTATATCTGGCAAAGCAGTCCATGTTTGGCACTTCTTTCTTAAAAATCGGTTCTCCAAAATGATTTGCCGGATTTGGACTATTTGGTGATTTATCGGTCTCGCATTGCACTTTGCGGGATTAGATTCAGAACCGTGACATTTGAGTCCGAACTGTAAAAGCAAGGCCTTCGAGGGCACGTCTACAAATAGGCCGAGTCCTTATTCTTGAAATCTGCATAATCTTCAAGAAGATTCTCTGCTTCGTTCTGAGTATGGATGTAAGTAGCAAAAATCTCATCCAAAGCTCGACAGGTGGTCATATTATTCTTGTGCCAGTGAAGCAAAAGTGGGAGCTGGTCCAGAAAGGTGTAAAGTTCCGCCTAAGCAATTAGATTAAGAACATGGCGTCACGAAACAATATCACAACCCCATTGAAGATTCTTCAGGGGAATATCATCATGAAGAACTTCAAAGCATAAATGGGAAAAGGCCGCAAGAACGGTTTAGGCCTTATACCGTTGGTAATCTGAAAGGGGAATAGGGGCTTGGTAGGCAGAAAAGTGTTATCTTTCAAAAAGTGTGAGTTTTAATTCCTTAATCTAGTTTGGATTCGGAGGCAGAGCAGGTGCAGCAAGGTCCAGACCAAAAGATAGAGAATAATGTGGTTCATTTACAAAATTATGCTAGTCAGATGAGGAGAGCTTTGCCTTTTTGGCCAAACGTGACGGGCTGAGTCCTAGACCCTCAGTTGAATTCGGGACCTTCCGCATTATTTTGGTCGACATGGTCAAAGTGTACCACACCAAAAGCAGATTGTCTTCCAAATAATGAATTCGGTCTAATGGTACATAAGGGTATACCATCGAGCTTAGGGTTGGGATGGTTCTGGCCAAGCATCCCAGCTAATGGCAATAGGAGCTGGGACTAATTTATCCCACGTCAACATTTCAGAAGAGGAAGAAGAACCTGCAAGATCCATACAAGCAAATTGTTGTTTGAAGCAAGGTTTGAATTATGTCAAGACTTCCACAACTTGTATAAATAAAGGAAAGAAAATACGGCTACTTAATGTGGGAGTATTATTTCAAGGTTGACTATCCATTTCCCCCATCCCTTCATGTGCGCAAAGGAAAAAGGGGGTGAAGCCAGGAATTCAACCCTTCTTCTGCTCGGGTAGTATAACCAAAAGTTCAACAAACGCAAAGGCGTGAATGATATTATGCATACCCTTTTTGTGTCAAAAGTATTTTGCAACATATACGAATGTATAAGTTAAAACAAACAAACAAAAAAACACAAAGGCAACACAAGATAGATACAAAATGGCTCCCGAACAACATCTTTACAAACTATCCAAATCGGAAGGGATATGAACCTTAGGACTCGGTAAAGGAACTTGGAAATATAGCTCGGATGACTCTGCAACCCCCATTTGATTCATTGCCAATCTTCAGCCTTCTCGAAAAAAAAAAATCCAGTTTGTTCATCTGGTCGGCGTACACAACGTTTGCTTCCTTCCAGGTGGCCTCGATACTCTCCTTCAGCTTCATCTCATGTTGGCCTTTCATTGTCTTCATGCCGACCCTCAAAGCCTCATAATCCGATCTTAATTTATCAAGCTGACGGGTGGCTGCTTCAACATTTTCTTCGGCTAACATCTGGCCTAGTTCAGCTGTTGCGATTCTATTCTCAGCACATGTCAACTCCTCCTTATAACGTTCCATCTCCGACAACAATCGTTTTTTTTCCTCGGCAATAGATCTTCTTTCTTCTTCGATCTTGCGTTTCTTTTCCTTGGCGATAGATCTTCTTTGTTCTTTGATCTTGCGTTTCTCTTCATCATGTTGATCCTTCTCCCGGGTCAACCAAACCCCTACCTCTATGAATTGGTTGACAACTTGTATCATCATACTCGTTAACATTATAAAAGGCAACCGAAATCAAACATAGACCATAATAAGCTTACCATTACTAGATTCTGGATCCCTTGACCCAGAATTTGCTGGTTCGATTGTCCTTTCAGACATCGGATGTCCTCTAGAATACGCATACCTCGCGTCATCGCAAGGGTAACCCCAACATCAGAAAATATAGAGTCAAACGTATTTAAGGATCGACTCCTGATCATTGGTTGGAAAATATATTCAATCGAACCCTCCACAACGTTCTCTACATGCTCTTCGCTTGCCTGAACACGTTGAGTCTTGATGACAATCCTGTTCCTTTGAGCGGATGGTTGGCCACTCTGCATAAACTACGATCACCGACATCCTGACTAGCCCTCCGAGCCGCCTCAGATTGCCTAGTCATCTGACACCAAGTAGACATAGCGGGCGCCGAAGACTCTGACAAACTAGTTGATAATAGAATCGCCTTCAGTAGATGACTTCCTCAGTCTGCTTCTCCTAATAACAATGTAGGTGACGATCCTATCTCTTGAGCTCCGGCAGGGGCATCGGGAGCAAGATCGGACATGTGGGTGCAAGGCTATTCATGGTAGAAATTGATCAATCAATATCTCGGCTCCAAACTACTTGCACTGTTTGTAAATTTACACCCCAGGACTCGTTTTTCCGATCTGTATTTATCACGGGATAATTTGTAAAAACAAAATAAAAACAACAGTTTAAAAAACAAACAAATAATTGACAGCTATATAAGTCATGGAAATTATCGCGGCTCACCAACACCCAACCTTTGGGGTACAATTGCAGCACCCTCAGAAAAGAAAAGAAAAGAAAAAAATGAGGAGGTAAACTCCTAACTACTAGAAACCATGACCACATCTTCCGATTCTATGTCAAAGGTCTCTGGGAGCACCCAAACAAGTAATCTGTCTCAATCACGACACTTTGATACAAAATAGAATGCCCCGGAGGGAGCTTGATATAGACTATAGCAATATTGTAACTCTCTCAAACCCAAATCCAAGCCTAACATATTGTTCAGGGCAAGCATTATATTTATAATCTTAAAAGCGTTTGTTGTCAACAAAAAGGGTGGGACTCCGTAATGGGAGAGGATCTCACGAAGTCGGGGGTGGAAAGGAAACCTAACTCTGCCATCTAATATCGAGGATACTAACGATGGAACCCTCTCATCATTGGAGAATAAGAAAATATCATCCGGACAGGGCAGTTCTAGATTCACGCTAACAGGTATATCGCAAGTAGATCGAAAATGAGATATACCATCAAAACTACTAAGTAGATACGCATACTTCCCCATCTCGATACAAACCCCTGGTAAAACTAACATAATATAAAAAGGATACACGAACACTTACAACTTAGACGATGATTTGAACAGCAGAAGTAGGGGACACGTGTCACCCCAGAAAATCTTCGATTGATATAGCAATGGAGGCACAGAATCCCAACTATCAATTCTAATGATTTAAGCAAAAGGAGAGTAATTGGTGCTTTATTCTGACGCAACTATTGCCTCCTTTAGATAAACGTGCCCTTGCATTTAATGGAAATACTGATGGACATGTCAGACTGTCGACACATGTCCACGTGACGTCAGCATATTGGGAAGTGAAAATCCTAAAAACACTAACCCTAGCCATATCCAGCAAAACTATTATGTCGATCTCTTGCTTTGCGGAAGGAACGAGTCCATGAGGATCCTCTCTTAAAAACCTATCCGAGGAATAGTAGTTCGGCTATATGTTATGTCGATCTCTTGCTTTGCGAAACGGATCCATGAGGATCCTGTCTTAAAATCTATCAAAGAGATAGTACTTCGACCATAAGCTATGCCGATCTCTTGCTTTGCGCAAGGAATAGGTCCATGAGGATCCTCTCTTAAAACCTATCCGAGGGATAGTACTTCTTACTATGCCAATCTCTTGCTTTACGCAAGGAACAGGTCCATAAGGATCCTCTCTTAAAACCTATCCGATAGATAGTACTTTGGCCATAAGATATGCCGATCTTTTGCTTTGCGTAAGGAACGGGTCCATGAGGATCCTGTCTTAAAATCTATCCGAGGGATAGTACTTTGACCATAAGCTATGTCGATCTCTTGCTTTGTGCAAGGAACGAGTCCATGAGGATCCTTTCTTAAAACCTATCTGAGGGATAATACTTCGACCATAAGATATGTCGATCTCTTGCTTTACGCAAGGAACAGGTCCATGAGGATGCTCTCTTAAAACCTATAGTACATCGACTATACGCTATGCCGATCTCTTGCTTTGCGCAAAGAATGAATCCATGAGGATCCTCTCTTAAAACCTATCCGAAAGATAGTACTTTGGCTATACAATATGCCAATCACTTGCTTTACGCAAAAACAAGTTCATGGGAATTCTTTTTTAAGATTTATCTGACGAATAATATAAACAGTTGAAACATATTAGCCGATCTCTTGGAGTCTGCTCAAAGAATAAGACTTTGGCATAAATTTAAATTTAAATGCATATAACTCAAGTAGCGCGATCATTTCACCATACACAGATCTATTAACTCAAAAGGGAAAAATTTGATGCATCATCTCCATACAAAAAAAAAAAATGTTTCTCTTAACCTTGTCCTAAGTGCAACCAGTCTCTACTCCCTCTGCAGCATTCTGATTGGCGACTTCGAGGCGTGGGTAAGAAACATTTTTTCTTAGCTTAGAGTCTGTTGGAACATTCGTGGCTTCCAGCGCCGATGTCTAGCCATCTTCAAATAACATGTTCTCAAGCTTGACAAACTGCACCTCGTATACGGCGGTAGCCTCATTGCATCCCTCATCTTTCGTTGTCTTTACCACATTAGCCAGATTCTCCTTCGATGCAGCAAGTGCTTCAGAAAGTTGTTCCTTCTCCATCTTCAAAGTATTGATCTCTTGTTCCATAGATGTTAACTTCAAGTCCATAGCTTGAAGCTTTGCATCGAACTCTGTAACTTTGCCCTCCGCACTTGCTGCTCACAGCTCAAGCTCTTTAGTCTTCTCAACCAGAAGGTCATTCGATAACCTCAACTTATCTACTGCCTTGACCAGTCTGTTATGGTGCACCATGGCCTCATACGTGGAAAATAGACCCTACATGCAACAATTCAATTCAAACAAAGCATAACCAACCATCCAACCAAATATAGGCGCACAATCAAGCAATAAAAAAGAAACACAGCCATTACTATCAAAGAAGAATGCAGAGATTATGAGAAAACAACAATATCTGACTGTTCAGCAAGGTATGCGGCGTCAACCGGTAAAATCAAACTGCAAACAATCGTAGCAACAACTTCAGCACTACCCATAGCCGAATCTGCATTCGTTAACTACCGATCCTTAAGGGCAGGCACCAAAGTGATCAGAGAAATAATGACTTCTGGTTCAGAAGCAGAGGCTAGAGATAATACCGTGGCAACCGCAGCAGGATCAGTGCGGCTCTTCTTCTAAACTTCAATCGATTGGTCAGATGGTCACTTGCCCAATCTCTAGGCAAGAGGAATAGGGTCATTAAAGACCACTACAGGGTTAGGAGAATAGCTTACTATGACAATCGGCGAATGCTGGGGCCGATCGGCAGTTGCAGGGTTAGAAGACGTTTGCAAAGCAGATGTCACCGCCGTAGCTTTTTCACGCTTCTTGGCCACAGCAATCTCCAAAAAATTCTTCGGTGGCATGGTGTCGGATATGATGGCCTCCGAACTAGATGATTCTTTTTGGGATCCTTCTTCAGGAGCAACTTCTTCAACGTTCTCTCGTAAATGAGGAAAGATAAAAAAAAAAAGTCAAAACCACCGTCAGCACTAAGATCTATGCCATCAGTGACTATTACTGTTCCGTAATGAGGAACACATGCAAGCAAAACATGAGTAGCCTGACATTACCCTTGTTGTTCTAGTGGCCCTTTGTACGACCAAGCTCGCCGTAAAAGGGAGAGGTTTACTTGATCTTCCCACTCGTTAGGATGAGTAAAGACTTCGGGAGCTGTGGTAAATAAACACAACTATTAGTAAAATTAGATGGCAAAGCAGATACAAGGACAAAGCAAATAAAAGTGACTTATAATCTGGACGGCTAGTGACCTTAAGGACAGGTCGGATCCGATCAACTTCATGAGGAAATTCCCAATTCCCCTCTATTATAACAAACACATCGTTTATGCCTTTACCAGAATCAGGAAGCAGTTGAACAAGTTGGCGCTTCACCGACCTGGGTTTGAAATAAAAATGTGTTCTTTCTTTGGTAGTAGGAACAAAATTATAACAGTACCTAATCTCAGACAGACCTAAGTTGATTCCAAGAATATCATTTAAGGCCACTATTCCCATCACTATCCTAAAGAAATTAGGGGACATTTGGGAAGGGGGTACCCCATAAAAGTGAAGCACCTCTCGAAGGAGGGGATACAAAAGGAACCTAATTCCTCTCTCTACTATATCTATCAAGAGGAGAGGGATTCGTTACTCAGAACCCTCTGACAAACTATCATCGGAGGTGGGAAGGCGAACAACAACATCCTCAAGGATATTATACAAATCCCTGAATTCAGCAATGCTCTCTTTGGATTAAAAAAAGGGACTCAATCGATTCATTTTAGTCAAACAAAAGCTAACAACAAAAATACAAAATCACAAAAAGAAAGGGGATGAACTTACAAATAACTTCTGGTGAAGGATGAGGAAATGAATATAAGAGCTAAGAACGTGATGCGATGGGAGACAAAAGAAAAAAGGGCTAGAATCTTCGATTAAATATGTTAGACGCAAAACGGCACATTGAAGGAAAAAATGACGGTCGTCATTATTTAAATAAGGATATTTAACGAACGTGTGTCATAGATAGCGCTTTTTTCACAGGAACCCACGAAAGTCGGATAGAGCACCTTCGACAAATCCTTTTAAAAAAAAGGTCGAAGGGAGGCCAATTGTGGAGGATAAAAACTTAAGTCCAAAGCCCAAGCAAATTAAGATACGGCCCAAAGCATTTTTACTCGGCCAAGGCAAAGTTCCAAATAAAAGGCCCAAGTCCTTAGAAAATCCAGTTGCAAAGAAAACAAAGTCACGTGATAAGATATTTAAACAAGATCGCTTTCTGAAAAAAGATCCGTGATATGAAGGAAAACCTTTGGATCAAATAGAAATCAATGATAAAGATCAAAATTGACAGAAGAAAGGATACGGGATCAACCAACTCTGACAAATTGAGCATCCGATAAGAAAAATCCAATGATAAAAAATGTGAACCCATATCCGAACTAAATCTAGGCCATCCAAAATACAGCGACTCCGATAATAGTAGATCAAGACAACTGGACCACTTGCCCGACCAACGCCTGAAGGCATAAAACACCATTAGATCGAGACAGCTATCCAACAGTCAAGATACCAGGTGTCCACACTATAAAAGGGAAGAAGAAAATCGTCTAAAAGGAGGTACAAAAAAGATATTTTCTTTCAAAGAAACAAACAATATGTTTGAACGGTATTCTAACTTGATCGTCGGAGAGTCCTCCCAACCAACCATGGTCAGAAGAGATCACTATTTAACGAACGTGTGTCATAGATAGCGCTTTTTTCACAGGAACCCACGAAAGTCGGATAGAGCACCTTCGACAAATCCTTTTAAAAAAAAGGTCGAAGGGAGGCCAATTGTGGAGGATAAAAACTTAAGTCCAAAGCCCAAGCAAATTAAGATACGGCCCAAAGCATTTTTACTCGGCCAAGGCAAAGTTCCAAATAAAAGGCCCAAGTCCTTAGAAAATCCAGTTGCAAAGAAAACAAAGTCACGTGATAAGATATTTAAACAAGATCGCTTTCTGAAAAAAGATCCGTGATATGAAGGAAAACCTTTGGATCAAATAGAAATCAATGATAAAGATCAAAATTGACAGAAGAAAGGATATGAGATCAACCGACTCTGACAAACTGAGCATCTGATAAGGAAAATCCAACGATCAAAAATGTGAACCCATATCCAAACTAAATCTAGGCCATCCAAAATACAGCGGCTCCGATAATAGCAGATCAAGACAACTGGACCACTTGCCTGACCAACGCCTGAAGGCATAAAACACCATTAGATCGGGACAGCTACCCAACAGTCAAGATACCAGGTGTCTACATTATAAAAGGGAAGAAGCAAATCGTCTAAAATGAGGTACAAAAAAGATATTTTCTTTCAAAGAAACAAACAATATGTTTGAACGGTATTCTAACTTGATCCTCGGAGAGTCCTCCCAACCAGCCATGGTCAGAAGAGATCACTGATGTCTTAGCATTTGTCTTTTCCACAGAGCAAAGGAAGAAGCAGCTCATCTTGATTTCCTAGTGGATAATAAATTTCACCCTTCCACAATACCTTTTGTCATGACCCGAACCCGCCCCTATGGGTTAAGGCCATAATCGGCCATAAATCACGAGATTACCTACGGCCTCAAACCAATAAAACAAAACTCATCAGAATAAGGGGACCAAACGGAAGTAAATTTAAAACTTTGTCCATAGAGCTGTGCTTATATGCACACCATAACATTCCAAACATTTATATATTAATAACTCACATCAAAATATGTACTAACACAGAACACTGTACATACAGGATCATACAAGTTTAAGTCAGTCAAACCCAAGACTTATATACAAAAGTAGTCCAATGCTTTCGCCAACATAACAAAACTATGAACAAAGGACAAAGGCGAAGACAGTCTCGTGCGTGAGACGTTTGGGCTGACTCCTCAAAATTTTGACTGTTTCTCACAATTTCACCGAGGCTGGTTCTAGACGTCCCTTGGCTCACCTACATGTACATGAATGAGCGTGAGCAAAAGCCTAGTGAATAATATCAATAAGGAAGATACATAAGTAATCTTTGAAACAGTTACAGCAGACGGCATTTGGCCCAATCACTTGTATCAATCGGCCTTCGGCCCAATCATTTATGTCAATCGGCCTTCGGCCCAATTATTCATGTCAATCGGCCTCCAGCTCAATTATTTATGTCAATCGGCCTTTGGCCCAATCATTCATGCCAATCGGCCTTCGGCCCAATCATTCATGCCAATCGGTCTTCGGCCCAATCATTCATGTCAATCGGCCTTCGGCCCAATCATTCATGTCAATCATTCATGTCAATCGGCCTTCGGTCCAATCATTCATGTCAATCGGCCTTCAGCCCAATCATTCATGTCAATCGTTGTCCACCATTCAAATTAATGAACTTACAAAACTTACATAGAAGTAAACAATTGGACAATAACATATCTCAAATATCTTGTTAAGACATTACTCACAGTGATCGGTTGGTTGGTTTGCCCTGGAGCTCGACCCTAGGAGCTCAATCTTCCAAACTATAGCAAATTCTTGAGTTTAATCTTCAAATATTCAAGCTTCAATGATCAACTTCAATTGTGAGCTCTCCCTCTCTCTCTAAGTCGACCCTCTCCCCTTTCCTTAGAGTTAAATCAGCCAAGTTGATAAAAATAGAGAGGTTGAGTGTATATGCCCTTTTATGTATAAGTCCACTAACCAATATAACCAATATTTAAATAATTTGAGCACTATGCCAATAATTTAATCTAATTGATTCGATCCGAATCAATTTTCAATCAAATTTCACCGTAGGCTCTAAAAATTACGCTAATCACAATGGCGCAATCAATTTCGGGTTCTGTGGCCGATAAGGCCTTCGATTTAATTTCCAAAGCAGATAATCAAACAGATATTTCTACGGTGAACAGATAGAAATTCAAAGCCACATATTTTCACATAATGGCACACAAAATCACATTAAACACATAATCATATTCATATTAAGGACCAATTAGCACAAAACAGAACAGGGTTATCACAGTCTTCCCCCCTTTAGGAAGTTTGGTGCCTCAAACTTATTTTACCTTCGTTGGGAAACAAATGTGGATAGTGTAGTCGCACTTCATCCTCCTTTTCCCACGTGGCATCCGTCCCATAGTGTTCTTTCCATTCCACTTTCACCATCGGGATGGACTTGCTTCTCAACTGTTTCACTTACCGGTCGACGATTCACTCCGGCCATTCGGCGTACTCCATATTTTCATCAATAGCTATCCAGTGATAATCAATCACATAAAACGGGTCGCGGAGGTAACCCCTCAACATCGACACATGAAACACATTATGGATTTGTTCGAATCCCGGTGGCAAAGCAACTCTATAAGCAACTGGACCAAGCCCTTTCCAAAATCTGAAACGGCCCAATGTAACGGGACGACAACTTGCCCTTCTTTCCAAACCTGACTTGGCCTTTCATTGGGGACACACGGATAAACACGTGGTCACTAACCTCATACTCAAAAGGTCTTCTTCGAACGTCTGCATAGTTCTTTTTTCAGTCCTGAGCTGTTTTGAGCCTTTGCCGAATAGTTTTGATTTTCTCAGAAGTATCTTGCACAATTTCAGGCCCAAGTAAAGCTCTATCCCCGACCTCTGTCCAACAAATTGGTGATCTACACCGCCTACCATACAAAGCCTGGTATGATGCCATACCGATGCTGGAGTGGAAGTTGTTATTGTATGCAAATTCTACAAGTGGCAAATAGTCTTCCCAACTCCCCTGAAAATCTAAAGCACACATTCGAAGCATATCTTCCAAAGTCTGTATTGTTCATTCTGATTGTCCATCTGTCTGTGGGTGGAATGCAGTACTAAACCTTAGTTCTATCCCCATAGCTTCCTGCAAACTTTTCCACAATCTAGATACAAATTTTGGATCTCTATCCGACACAATAGATACCGGAACTCCGTGTAAACGGGCAATCTCATCCACATATATGGTAGCTAATCTATAAGCATTAAACGTAGTTCTAATAGGTAGAAAATGTGCAGATTTAGTCAGTCTATCAACTACAACCCAAATAGAATTCATACCTCGAGGAGTCCGAGGTAGGCCAACAATGAAATCCATAGTCACATGTTCCCACTTCCATTCAGGAATAGGGAGAGGTTGCAGTAGACCGCCTGGTTTTTTATGTTCAGCTTTAACTTGCTGACACTAAAGACATTTGGACACATATTCTGCAATCTCCTTCTTCATTTTAGGCCACCAATAGGTTTGTTTCAAATCCCGATACATTTTATTATTGCCCGGATGTATAGCAAACACTGATTTGTGGGCTTCGTCTAAAATCCTCTTTTTCAGTTCCGATACATCTGGGACGCACATTCTTTTTCGGAACTTTAACATTTCACTTTCAATACTAAACTCTGCCTTCGGACTTGTCTCAAATTCATCAATCATCTTCTTGAGAAATTCATCCTCTTTCTGTTTCCGTTTGATTTCATCAATGATTGCCGGCTCGACTGTAATAGCGGCTATCAATCCGCCCTGTTCACACATTACCACTTCAATTTCAGACTTCTCAAAATCTTGCAAGATCTCTTTCTGTTCAATAAGCAAACAAGCCATACTCCCCGTTGATTTTCTGCTCAAGGCGTCAGCAACTGTGTTAGCTTTCCCGGGGTGATACTGAATCTCTAAATCATAATCCTTTATCAGTTCCAGCCATCTCCTCTGTCGTATATTCAACTCCTTCTGCGTGAAGAAGTATTTCAGGCTTTTGTGATCCGTGTAGACTTCACACTTTGCCCCGTACAAATAATGTCGCCAGATTTTCAAAACAAAAACAACTGCGGCCAATTCTAAGTCATGTGTTGGGTAATTCTTCTCGTGCGGTCTCAACTGTCGAGAGGCATAAGCAATAACCTTTCCGTTCTGCATTAGCACACAACCCAAACCTTTATAAGACAAATCACTAAAAATTACAAATTTTTCGTACCTGATGGTAGTGTCAAAATCGGTGCAGTGGTCAATCTTGTTTTCAATTCATAAAAGGCTTATTCTCTTTCATCGTTCCACTCAAAAGGTTGCCCTTTGCGCGTCAGTTGGGAAAGAGGCACAGCTATTTTCGAAAAATCCTTCACAAACCTCTTGTAGTACCCAGCTAAACCCATAAAACTGCGGACCTCTGTTACATTGGTCGGTGTAGGCCAATTCACAATTGCCTCTATTTTCTGTGGGTCCACTGAAATCCCTTCCTTGTTGATCACATGTCCTAAGAAAACAACTTCATCCAACCAAAACTCACATTTCTTTAGTTTAGCAAACAATTTCCTTTCCCTAAGTATTTGCAGGACAGTTCTCAAATGTTGTTCGTGTTCAAGTCTATCTTTAGAGTATAAAAATGTCATCAATAAAAACCACAACAAATTCGTCAAGGTAGGTTTTAAAAATTCAGTTCATCAGGTCTATAAATGCTGTCGGAGCATTAGTCACTCCAAATGGCATAACAAGAAACTCAAAATGTCCATACCTCGTTCTGAATGCGGTTTTCTCAACATCTTCCGCCTTTACCTTCAACTGATGATATCCGAATCTCAAATCAATCTTGGAAAACACTTGTGATCCCTGAAACTGGTCAAACAGGTCATCAATACGGGGTAAGGGATATTTATTTTTTATTGTTACCGTGTTCAATTCCCGATAGTCGATACACAAGCGTACGGTTCCATCTTTCTTTTTCACAAACAACACCGGTGCACCCCATGGTGAAGTGCTAGGTCTGATAAATCCTTTGTCTAGCAGGTCTTGTAACTGTTCTTTCAATTCTTTCATTTCAGCTGTAGCCATTCTGTAGGGAGTTTTAGAAATAGGCTGGGTGCCTGATGTAGTTTCAATAGTGAACTCTATCTCCCTATCTACCAATTCCCCTGGTAGTTCATTTGGAAACACATCCGAAAATTCTCTAACAATAGGGATATCATTTAATTCAGCATTTACAGATTGTTCAGACAACACATAGCACAAATAACCCTAACACCCTTTCCTGATCAATTTACATGCTTTCGTTGCAGATATCAAATAAGGTGGAGGCACTACCCCGTTACCCACAAACACAATTTCTTCTTGTTCTGGTGGTCTAAACACAACCCGTTTTGTCACATAGTCAATGGTGGCACAATATTTAGTTAACCAATCCATGCCCAGAATTATGTTAAAGTGCCTAAAGTTCAAGGGTAACAAGTCCACATATAGAATGGCATTTCCAATTCGCATGTCACAAAAATGATAGACAGATTCACACAATACCGATTCCCCAGATGAAGCAGACACACATAATAGATATGGCAATAATTCTAGAGATCTACTCAGTGTAGATGCAAATGCACATGTTACAAATGAGTGTGTTGATCCAGAGTCAATTAACACAAAAGCATCCTGATTACATATAGAAATAAGACCTGAGACAACTGCATTGGCATTTCGGGTATCGCCCGGAACAAGCGCAAAAACTCTCCCTTGTCTCACGGTATCTCCGACGGGAGTAGATCTCGTAGCATTTCCTGGTTTTGGGACTGATGTTATCGAACTAGCAGCAAATTTTCCACTGTTTTGTTTGCAATCTCTGGCCATATGCCCCTGTTTACCACAATTAAAACAAGCTCCTGACACACGGTAACAAACCCCACGATGCTTGTTACCACAAGTAGTACACAACGGGGTTATATCTCGGGAAGAATTAGAAGTGTTCGAGGAGCCCGTATTTTGCTTCTTTGAAAACTTCTTCTTTGAAAAGAAGTCCTGCCTTTTACTACCCTTCCAGTCAATTGTCGGTTTAGTTTGTCTAGCTATATTAGCTTCTGATATTATGGCCCTGTCTAGTACCCCGATGTAGGTTTCCAGCTTCAAGACATTCACCCTCTCTAGAATGTCGCTTCGAAGCCCGCCTTCAAAATGTCTCGCCTTCTTATAGTCTGTATCAATCACGTGTGGCGCAAACCTGGTCAATTCAGTGAATTTGGCCTCATACTCGGCTACAGTCATATTGTCTTGCCTCAGTTCTATGAATTCTGCCACCTTCCTATCCCGGACACACTGCAGGAAATATTTGTCATAGAAAATTTCCAGAAATTTTGCCCAATCAGCATCTTTGTAATTCTCACGCATTAACATCCACCATCTTCTTGGTTCGTCTTCTAACATAAAGGTGGCTAGAAGCACTTTCTATGTCTCCGAACACGGGAACACTTCAAACAGTTTTTCGATGCCGAGGACCCAAGCTTCAGCTTTCAAGGATCTAATCCACCGTGGAACTGTGGTGGTTTTATTTTCTTGAACTCTTTGGTGAGAGCTATGATTCGGTCATCATTCTGATTATCTGGCACAGGAGGTGCCGGAAGCGGAGGTGGAGGATGTGGCTGCTGCCACTGTTGTTGCCATTCCTGTTGTTCCCTTAATGTCTCTGCCATTTTCTGAATCAGTTTTTCTATTCTATCCAGTCTGGCAGTAGAAGATTCCTCTATCTCATCACCTCTTGTTCTCACCATCTGATTAAACTTGCATTATACTTTATACAAAAGATACATAGGTATGCATATACTAAAGAGCATACATAATCAAATAATTTGAAATGCAAGCAATTCACAAACTTATAACACATAGTTGTTCACATTTAACAGTTAAGCGTATTCTTGATGCTTTCAGATTCATACTTATCACATGAATGCATCCTAAATCTTTTCTAGACGTTTATTGCTCTTTTGGACAAGTGTATGAGTTATTAACTCATGCTCTGATACCACTCTGTCATGACCCGAACCCGCCCCTATAGGTTAAGGCCATAACCGGCCAGTAATCACGAGATTACCTACGGCCTCAAACCAATAAAACAAAACTCATCAGAGTAAAGGGGCCAAACGGAAGCAAATTTAAAACTTTGTCCATAGAGCTGTGCTTATATGCACACCATAACATTCCAAACATTTGTATGTTAATAACTCACATCAAAATATGTACTAACACAGAACACTGTACATACAGGATCATACAAGTTTAAGTCAGTCGAACCCAAGACTTATATACAAAAGTAGTCCAATGCTTTCGCCAACATAACAAAACTATGAACAAAGGACAAAGACGAAGACAGTCTCGTGCGTGAGACGTTTGGGCTGACTCCTCAAAACTTTGACAGTTTCTCACAATTTCACCAAGGCTGGTTCTGGACGCTCCTTGGCTCACCTACATGTATATGAATGAGCGTGAACGAAAGCCTAGTGAATAATATCAATAAGGAAGATACATAAGTAATCTTTGAAACAGTTACAGCAGACGGCCTTTGGCCCAATCACTTGTATCAATCGGCCTTCGGTCCAATCATTTATGTCAATCGGCCTTCGGCCCAATCATTCATGTCAATCGGCCTTCGGCCCAATCATTCATGTTAATCGGCCTCCGGCCCAATCATTTATGTCAATCGACCTTTGGCCCAATCATTCATGTCAAACGGCCTTCGGCCCAATCATTCATGTCAATCGGCCTTAGGCCCAATCATTCATGTCAATCGTTGTCCACCATTCAAATTAATGAACTTACAAAACTTACATAGAAGTAAGCAATTGGGCAATAATATATCTCAAATATCTTATTAAGACATTACTCATAGTGATCGGTTGGTTGGTTTGCCCTGGAGCTCGACCCTAGGAGCTCAATTTTCCAAACAATAGCAAATTCTTAAGTTTAATCTTCAAATATTCAAGCTTCAATGATCAACTTCAATGGTGAACTCTCTCTCTCTCTCTAAGCCAACCCTCTCCCCTTTCCTTAGAGTTAAATCAGCCAAGTTGATTAAAAGAGAGAGGTTGAGTATATATGCCCTTTTATGTATAAGTCCACTAACCAATATAACCAATATTTAAATAATTTGAGCACTGTGCCAATAATTTAATCTAATTAATTCGATCCGAATCAATTTTCAATCAAATTTCACCGTAGGCTCTAAAAATTACACTAATCACAATGGCGCAATCAATTTCGGGTTTTGTGGTCGATAAGGCCTTCGATTTAATTTCCAAAGCAGATAATCAAACAGATATTCCTACGGTGAACAGACAGAAATTCAAAGCCACATATTTTCACACAATGGCACACAAAATCACATTAAACACATAATCATATTCATATTAAGGACCAATTAACACAAAATGGAACAGGGTTATCACACCTTTAATGATGTGACAAAAAAGTAAAATCCTACATAATTGAGTACATGACAAATCAAAAATTAACACCTATCATTTCACATCATCGCAGGTGAAATTGTGGAAATTTTATTAAAAATCTCAAATAGTTTTCTTAAATTATGCACCAAAATAAAAATAAAAATAAAAATTACACTTATCAATATAATCCACCTTCAATAAATCTTTTAATTTGAATTTTTTCAATAATAAACAAAAAATAATTTTAATATATTGTTAATACTATTTAAAATATATATAGATATATAAAGTTCTAAAATTACTCTTGACAAATTATACGACTTAAATATAGTTAAGTAGTAAATAACTTCATAACTAGTCATAAATAGATTCAAAACAAATAATAAGTAAGTTTAGAACAAGTGGTAGTTATAGGTTAGTTCAAAATGAGTAGTAAGTTGTTTCATGTGGTAAGTCATTTCATAATAAATGGTACGTAAATTTGTAAATAGTGATAAGTAATGTCATACAAAGTTGTTTTACTAATAATATAATTCAATATGTCACTCATTAACAAATTAGTTTTTAAAAAAAATTTATAGGAAAGAACAAAACTTAATATATAATACATGCAACAATAAGTTGTCTAATAAAGTAAATTAGAGTGCAAAATAGATCTCAAAAGGGATAAAGATAATGGATTGGACGGTCTCTAGTCCTCCATCGAACCAGACCATACAGTTCAGTCCAATGGGCCAATTTTTTGGCCCCGTTTTGATGATCCGAACTATTCACATTTTAAGGTCCGTCGAGTACATCATCCATACAAAAAATAAATCAATCGAATAACAAAAACCGATGTTTGGGTCAATTTTGTACAAACTGTTTATTTTCTAACCGTTCATTTTTTTATACAAAATTGATTTGAACACATGATTGATGTTATCCAATGTACTTGATTTTTTGTAGGAATTATATACTCAACGAACCCTAAAATATAAACGGTTCGGATCATCGAAACGGGGCCCAAAAACTAGCATATTGGGTCGAACAATACCTCTCCAGCCCAATGGAAGTCTAGAGAGAAGCTAATCTCTAAAGAAAATCTCTACGTACAAGTCTTCATATAAGGAGAAAAACAAACTTATATATAGGGAGAAAAAAACATCCACACATACACACACACACACACACACACACACACACACAAAAAAGAAAGAAAACCTCAACAAAGAGAGATATTATTGCAATAAAAAAAAATCAAAACAATTATTATCAAACAAACATTACCAATCATCTCCACGATCCTTTTATCGTTGCAACAGATAACTATGGTACCTTAATCCCCGCCTTTACATTGCAAAATAAAATATTCGGGATCTGAGGTGGTCATCTAACGTATAAAAATGTATTTAACAACGTCGAATGTCAGTCATGAATTAGATCTGAGTCTAGATTTGAAAACTTCCTCAGTGACAAGCTGATAATGAAAACGAATGGAACAATAATAGCTAACATAGTGATGAACAAGAAAGAAAAAAGAAAAAATCACAAGAGAAGAAACAGAGAGGAGAGGAAGGCTAGAAGGACCATCCGCTCCTCCATAAAAAATAGAGAAAGAGATAGAAAGGCTAAGACTTCTTAAAGAGAGAAAGGGCCTAGAGTTTTTCCTCCCAAGAAAACATGGGGGCAACAAACTACTTACTACTAAGTCAAAACTAACCAACATAAAAACTTTTATACAGTGGTAAGTAGGTTTAAAAAATTAATAAATAATAAACTATTTAATTAGACTTGACTTATTATTAAATTAGACTTGACTTAATATTCAATTAAAACTCTACTTACTACTCAATTAAACTACACTTACTATTTAGGTAGACTTCACTTACTATTTTATTAGATTGGACTTACTACTTAATTAAACTCCACTTACTATTCAATAAGAGACTCAACTTGCTATTCAATCAAATTTCACTTACTACTTAATTAAAATGGCTTACTATTCAATAAGACACTACTTTATTAGATTTGACTTAATACTCATAAGACACCCCTTCATTTTACTTGACATACTATTCAATTAAATCACACTTACAACATAATGAGACTCTACTTACTACTTCATTAGACTTGATTTTACTCAATCAAACTCCATATACCACTCAATGAGCCTTCATTTATTTTATTAGACCTGTCTTACTACTCAATAAAACTCTACTTACTATTCAATCAAACATTACTTATTCAATAAAATACTACTTGCATTGGATCCTCTTTTCCTAGATATTTCATCATTTGGTTTGGAGAGAGTTGATTAACAAATTAAATGTGTAGTAGTTCTATGGTTGATCAATCGTTTTAGATTTATCATTGTTCCAAAAAAGTTGAAAAATACTTATTGAGCTTTCACTTATTTCTCAATGAGTTTTCACTTACTATTTCATTAGACTCTACTTATTACTCAATGAGTTTCCACTTACCACTTCACTAGAGTTCACTTACTACTCGATGAGCTTCCACTTACTATTTCATTACATTTCACTTACTACTTAATTTTGGTTTTACTTACTACTCAATGGACTTTCATTTACTACTTCACCAGACTCCACTTACTACTCAATTTTTGTTCCACTTACTACTCAATGAACTTCTACTTACTATTTCAGTGGACTCAACTTATTATTTCATTAGAATTCACTTATTACTTTATTAAATTTTGGTTACTACTCAAATAAACTCCACTTACTACTTCACTAGACTCAACGTACTACTTACTATTTCATGATAAGTAGACTTGAGTTATTATTACTTCTTGGTAAAAATACCAAAAAAAATTATATTTTATTGATAAATAATGCAAAGAAAATGAGATGCAAATAGATCAGGCTGAGGCATGGATATCTTGTTTTCTGAGGCACGGATATCGTGTTTTCTTTAAAGAGATCAAGCCCACTGCGGTAAGAAGAACCCAAATACCGATGCGACAGTCACAAAATTATGAATTGTCCTCTCTAGGATACAACAGCCCGACTACTTGTCGTATGGTTCAGGCCAACTCTACACAAGATAGTAAACCCAAAGCTCCACCAAGAAAAACACTCTTCTTTGCTAGTAATCTCTCTTGTATAGAAAATAGTTAGTTTGTTGGTATAGAAAAGAGTAGATGAGAGGAACTGTATACAGGCCACTAAGACTTACAAAATACACCAAAAAATAATAAAGACCATGAATCTAGAGAAAAGGGAGAGTGTATCCAAATATTAACTCACCACCTAGTTCATGAATTCTAATTAATCTTCATTCATGATCAAGACAAAAGATCACCAAAACAATGAATCTCCATTCATGAATAAGATGAGATTCATGAACAAGACAAAAGAAGATTCATGAACAAAATATATAAATAAATAAAAGATATTAAAATGGTCCAACAATCCCCCTCTCATTTTAATATCAACAAGGACAAGAGAGATAACCAAACAAAGATAGACTAGTATGCATCATGAAGATGTGCTCTGCATTGAACCTTCATTAGTGAAACAGCAACCTTTACTCTAGAGTCAGTAGTGGTCTCAGACTTGAACTATGACTGCTTAGGGGAAATAAAGTGTTACTGCTCACACATAATAGTCTAGGTGTTGACATGAGCTTTAATAACCAGCACATTACGGCCTTATGCTAATCCCAGTTTTCATGAGCATATTTGAGAATAAGCCTTGTTCGCATAGAAAGTGACTCCACTTTCATGCTCACATAGGTGAAATTTGTCAAGGATGTTGATGTAATTGACACACCCCACTCAACAAGAGCTACAGAACTTCATTAAGAATCTAAAAACTCAACCCTCCAACATTACAGGACAAATGCACTTACATCATAGGGATGAATAGCAAAATATTAAGGAGTGCATTTTTTACAACCACCATATGATTCGTTCTTCCCATTGAACCTAGTTACAGGATCTCTAGTCCCTAGGTTGTATATCCTCATACATGGTTTATGATTTTATAGGCTTCAAATCCATCCCCCTCGATGTATTCCAGACCCTATCTCTCACCAAGACCTTGGTTAACGGATCTGCAAGATTATCACAAGATCTTACATAATTCACAGTTATGATGCCATTACTCAAATAAGATCTCACATTACTGTGTTTCCTTCAAATAGGTCTGGATTTACCATTATAAAAATGATTGTTCACTCTACCAATAGCAACAGTGCTATCATAATGAATTAACACACAGGAGGAATTGGTTTTTCCCAAAAAGGGATTTCATATAACAAATCTCTCAACCAATTCGCTTCCTCACATGTTGAAACTAACGCTATAAGCTCAACTTCCATCGTAGAATTAGTAATTATAGTCTGTTTTTTTTTTAGACTTCCAACATATAGCACCACCACCCAAGGTAAAAATGAAAACCGAGGTAGAGAGAGAATCACCTGACAAAGTGTTCCAATTGGCATCACTATATCCCTCAAGTACCGCAGGATACTTGTTATAAAACAAACCATAATTTTTTATACCAGATAAATATCTCATAATTCTTTCCATGGCTAGCCAATGATCTCGACTTGGCTTGCTAGTAAACCTGCTAAGTACTCCAACAGCATATGCAATGTCAGGTCTAGTACAGTCAGTAACATATCTCAAACTACCAATCATGCTAGCATATTTCTTTTGATTAATTACTTCTTTTTCATTTGTTACAACAGATAAATGTATGCTTGCATCAAAAGAAGTAGCAACATGTTTACAGTCTAGAAAATTATATTTCTTTAAAATTTTCTCAATATAATGCGACTGATCAAAAAAAATACCATCATTAGTCTTGGTAATTTTAATTCTCAAAATAAAATTGGCTTCACGACGATCTTTCATATCAAAGTGGCTATTAAGCATATTTTTAGTCTCATTTATGATATGCAAATTAAAGCCAAAGATAAGTAGATCATCCATATATAGGCTAATAATCACATGTGCATTCTCATAAGTTCTATAATATATGCACTTGTCACATTCATTAGTCTTATAGTCATTCTTAAGCATGCAGAAATTAAATTTCTCATGCCACTGTTTAAGAGCTTGTTTTAAACCATAAAAGGGATTTAGTTAGCTTACATACCTTACTTTCTTGGCCAGGCTCCACAAAGCCTTTGGGTTGGTCCATGTAAATCTCCATTTAAAACTGTTGTTTTCACATCCATTTAATGAATTTTTAAATCATGAATTGCAGCCACTGCTATCAACAGTCTAATGGATGTAACTCTAGTAATCGGAGAAAAAGTATCAAAGAAATCAAGATCAACTTGTTGCTTAAAACCTTTAGCGACAAGCCTCGCTTTATATTTATCTATAGTTCCATCCGGTTTACGTTTTTTACGAATGACCCATTTACACCCAATAGTTTTACAACCTGGAGGTACATTCACTAGCTTCCATGTTTTATTTGAAAGTAGTGAATCTATCTCATCATTTACAGCCTCTCTCCAGAAAATATCATCAGGTGATGATAAAGCTTCTTGCACTGTAAGAGGAATTTCTTCTACATTGTAAAGATAATAGTCAGGGCCAAAATCTTTTTCAACTGTAGCTCATTTACTCCTCCTTGGTTGGATTTGAGAATATTCTTATTCTTGAAAAACTTGAGATGGACTAGAAGAGCTAGGCACGGATAAAATATTTTCAGAAATTATTTGACCCCCACTATTTCTAGATTTGAAAGGAAATTTACTTTCATGAAAAATAACATCACCTGATTCAAAAATAATAATATTTTCCATATCAAAAAATCTATAAGTTGTACTATGCAACGCATACCCAAGAAAAGCACAGGTGGTAGCTCGTTCACCCAATTTAGGTTATTTAGGATCTACAAGCCTCAAAAAGCTAAACAACCCCAAATCCTCAAATAATCTAGATTTAGTTTATGCCCCCGTTATAACTCACAAGGTACAATATTAGTCTTTTTGTGTGGCACTCTATGTATCACATGGTAAATTGTCAAAATAACCTAGCCCAAAAAATTTGAAGGAGCACCTGAATCAATAAGCATAGCATTCGTCAAGTCAATTAATGTTCTATTTTTTCTTTCAGCTACACCATTAGATAAAGGTGAATATGGTGGAGTAATCTCATAAATAATTCTCAATAACTGAACAAAAGAGTTGAATCCTAGAGATTCATACTCCCGGCCTCTATCACTTCTAATTCTCTTAATCTTTTTACCGAATTAATTTTTCACTTCAAGAAGGAATTCTTTAAATTTCTCAAAAGCATCACTTTTATTTTTTAATAAATATACGTTTGTGTATTTTGAAAAATCATCAATAAAAGTGATAAAATATCGGTTATCACCCCAAGTTAAAATTCCTTCAAACTCACACAAATCAGTATGAAATAATTCTAGCAATTCGGTATTTTTTTTAACACTTTTATGAGGCCTCTTGATAATTTTTGCTATACTACAAACTTCACATTTTTCAAAATTTTTTGTCATTTTAGGAATTAATCCTAAACTATTCATGATTCCCACATATTTACTGTTAATATGACACAAGCGAGCATGCCAAAAATTAATAGAAGACAAAATGTAAGTGGTGTCATAGTAATAATCATAAAATTAATCAGCAAGGAAATTTAAGAGATGAAAATGACATTTATATTCATCTATATTGTAGGAACCACTTTTGCTTCATGTGCCTCGTAGTCTTCATCATTCATCTCTTCGATTGGGATTTTGTTTGGGTTCTTCTCGGTAAGAACATATGCAACTTTCAAAAGGCTGAGGTAAAAAGAACTTTTCCTTTCCACTTCTTAAAATGAACTCCCTTAAACTTGAAAGGCTTGCTGAGATCTCCAATTCCATCATTGATTTTTTCTGGTACTTGTTCCATGGTTGATCTCCTTAAAATTGTTGGTGAAAATACCCGAAAAAATTATATTTTATTGATAAATAATGCAAAAAAAATGAGATACAAATAGATCAGGCTAAGGCATGGATAACTCGTTTTATTTAAGGAGATCAAGTCCACTGCGGTAAGAAGAACCCAAATGCCGATGCAGAGTCACAAAACTATGACTTGTCCCCTCCAAGATATAACAGTCTGACTACTTATCATATGGTTCAGGCTAACTTTGCACAAGATAGTGAACCCAAAACTCCACCAAAAAAAACATCATTCTTTGCTAATAATCTCTCCTGTATAGAAAATAGTTGGTGTGTTGGTATAGAAAAGAGTAGATGAGATGAACTACATATAGACCACTAGGATTTACAAAATACACCAAAAAATAATAAAGACCATGAACCTAGAGAAAATGGAGAGTGTATCCAAATATTAACTCACTACCTAATTCATGAATTATAATTAATCTCCATTCATGAATAAGATAAAAGGTCACCAAAACAATGAATCTCCATTCATGAACAAGATAAGATTCATGAACAAAGCAAAAGAAGATTCATGAACAAAATATATAAATAAATAAATAAAAGATATTAAAATAGTCGAACATTACTTAATAAGATTTCACTTATAATTTGATTAGATTTCACTTACTATTCAATTGAATCATACTTACTATTTAATAAGTTTGTACTTACTATTGTATAAGACTTCACTTACTACTCAGCCTGTGTTTGGCAAGTGGGTTTGCAGGCTTTTTTGGCTATTTTAGCCACAAAAAATAAAATAGGCTATTTTAGCCATAACAAACAAAACATCACATCCAACCCATAATCATTACATTCTTCTCTCACAAAAAAACTCAAAAAAGTCAAAAAGCCAAAAAGCCCTTCCCAAACCAAGCTTTTAAGCCCAGGCTAAAATAGCCAAAAAAGCCAAAAAGCCAACCCACTTCCCAAACGGAGGCTCAATTGGCTTTCACTTTCTACTTCATTCAACTTTATTTCCTACTTTATTAAACCCTACTTACTACTTAATGAATTTTCACTTACTACTCTATTAGATTTTCATTATTACCCAATCAAATTCTACTTACTGCTTAATTAAACATGACTTATTAATCAATAAGACACCACTTCAATAGACTTAAGTTAATAGTTAATGAAATTATACTTGTTATTTCATTAAACTTGACTTAAAATTTTAAAACTGCACTTTTTCTTTAATTAAGTGAAATGATTTTTCAACAAAATCTTAAAATTTATAAATTAAAAATATCACATAATGTTAAAATAAAAGAGAGATAGAGACATAGATAAATTATTGCTTGAAAATTGTCCTCAATTTGTAAAATCTAAATCATCCTCTTTCACTTATTCTTTGTGAAAGACTATGAAAAAAAAAAAAACACAATTTTGTTGATTATGTATGCAAATGAGTTGAGAGTTTTTCTATATTTTCCTAATTAACTATATTCTTATATAACAATTAATATTTTCAAGTGTAGTAGGTAAAAGAAAGTAATTACGGTATATATATTCATTTATTATCATTAATAAATATTGATAAATGAAAGGTCTTTATAAGTTATTTTATTCTATTTATTTTCAATTTATGCTTTACAATATTTTAGCTATTAAAAAATATTATGAAGAAAACTTATGAATTTTATGAAGAAAAAATTATTTCATTATGGATACTAAACTAATAAAAAAAATTATGAATCTATAAAAGTTTCTAAAAGATTTTTTTGAATTCTTGTATGTATACCAAAAAAAAGTAACTATTTTAAATTAACGTTTTTAAAAATAAGTTTATATAACTTACAATTTAAAAACATTTTTCTTATAATTTTTTATTTATTTTTAACATTATATTGAAAATTAATTTTCACAATAATGACTATTTTAAAATATTAGTAATTTTAACATATTTTTCTCATATGTATGGATGGATGGAAATGAATGCAAAAATGAAGAAAGAGCATGTATGTATGTATGTATCTATGGAATATAAAGAAAAGGCTAGAGAGAATAAGAACACATAATGGCCCAAAAAAAAAAACACAGAGCGAGAAAAACACATAAAAAAGGGAATGCAAGCGTCACGGCTTACGAACGACCCTCAATATAAATACACGATGGGCTAATGACATGAATCACAATAATGTGAAATATAACAACTTGTTTTGTCTTCATTTGTTCCCACCATTTTTAGTTATGGGCAGGTTTGTCAGTTTATTTTGTAAATTAGATAATATTTTTAAATCTATGAAATTTATTACGGATTTTGTTTTAATAATTCGAATTGTTTAATATGTAAAACTCATCGAATATTTTATCTATGTGAAAAATCTTATTGATCAGATATCAATAGCTACTTGATCGGATCAGATTTTGATCAACATTTATTTTAAAATTTATATCTACCTTAGAGAGAAATCTGATCCGATCAAATAACTATCGATATCCGATCAAACACGAGAACTCATTCCCAAGAAGCAAACTAATCAAACAAAGCAAAACCCTTTTAACATTACAAAATTTGTAATTCAAGGCAATAAACACTTGGTTTAGGACTGGAAGATTTGGTTGAGGAATTTCATCGAGCAGTTTACTCAATTCCCAAATCAAAAGGCCATAATCCAACATTCAAATTGTTTATCAGATTATCAAAAAGCCCTAATTCCAACATTTTACAATGTTTATCAGATTGTCAAAAGTCCTAAATCCTCATTCAAAAAAAGAAAAATAAAATTAAAAAAAAGCCCTAAATCCAAAGCTCTAATATATACAAGATATATATACTCAATATTCAAATATACACACACACACATACATATATATATATATATATATACACACACCAGATTACCTCTTAAGTCGTCCTTCGTCGAATGAGATAAAAATATAGAGAGTGTCAGGAGTCAGGAGTTGGGCATCAGAGTCAAGAGAATGATAGAGTACGACGTCAGAGTGAAGGGGAGGAGTTGAGAGAGTCGGGCGTCGGAGTTAAGGGGAGGAGCTCTCTCTCATGATAGAGATCAAAGATGTGTATCGTTTGAATGTATAATCTGAATGAGGCAATTTTGAATTCTGAAATCTATAGTTGAAATCGCATTTTCAACATGCAATTTCAAGTCACATCAGCAAGTCATTGTCCATATAGACTTCAAACTTAGATTTCAAAACTGTCCATGTAGACTTGAAATCGCATTTTTAACATGCAACTTCAAGTTAAAATTACATGTTAAAGATGCAATTCAATTTAAAAGTGCATGTTCAAAATGTGATTTTAAAATTGGGTTACTTTCCCAAATAATTTCAAAAGTGATTCAATTCTCTAAATATTTTTTTTTTTTTTTGTAGAATATTTAAAAAAAACTCCCCAACCTGTCTCCTCATCTCCTCTCTCTCTCTCTCTCTCTCTGTAAAACCCTTCCATCTCTCTCTTTAGCTCATCTATCGCCGTAGCAACCCACGCCCACTACCTTCAACCTTCTCATCTCTCTCTCTATAACTCCTCCATCGCTGTCACAGCTTCGGGCCCACTGTCTCCTCCTTACAATGATGAAGACCAATCAATCATTGGAGTCGGTAATGGCAACAATGGGCTCTCTCTCTCTCTCTAATAAATACCTACAGAAAATGCAAATAACTAAATAAATTAATTAATACAGCAAGATAAATAAATGAAAAAAGTGAACCACAAATGAACAACTACATACCACATAAATGTTGCAATTCCGTACACACTGCGACATACAAATCTGAAATGTAGTACATGATGCATACACTAGCTTCCATTGCCTTGCTTCATTTGAGAAGTCCAACGTGTGACACAACTGTGCCATGCACTGGCTTGTACACTTTGCAGACATTACCCACGTCATAGACTATGGGTGAAAACCTACTCCTTCCATCTACCAACATAAAGACAAATGAGTTCAACCCTGCAGCAATCAACACAAAAAAAAAAAAAAAAAAAAAAAAAAAAAAAAAAAAATTA
>NW_021030561.1:707-14651 GCF_004153795.1 Camellia sinensis | reverse complement strand
GTTTACTGCTATGCAAGTTGTCTGGTTATGTATCCTGGACATTTCTGGGCTATACTTTGTTAGAATCATCAGTAAGGTGCTGATCTTTATTAACTATTTAAAAATACTTGTAATAAGGATGTAAATTGAAGGAGTATGCACCTGCGATTCAAGATTATAATAATTTTTTGGCAAAGGCAATTGCAGGAGGGACTAGTCAGTTTGTTAAAGGGATCTTCAAATGCAGCAATGCTTACACCAACCAGGTTTGTTTTCACCAACTTATTAGTACTATATGAAAACAGAATATTCTAACATGCTTGGAAAATATAGTAGTAATATTTTAATTCCTAAAGGCAACATAATGGAAAATGTTGTATTTATTGATCTTCAAATGTTGTATTTGCGGGTGTGCATGTTTTTGTTGATGTTTTGTTTGACAATTATCTTCCATTTTCATAGAACATTGACATTGTTCACATGACATTTGTTTTTGCTATTCTGTCTATAGATCTGGATTTCAGTTTCCTTGAGATGAATCCCTTTACCTTGGTGAATGGAGAGCCATACCCATTAGATATGAGGGCAGAGTTGGATGACACTGCTGCCTTTAAGAACTTTAAGAAGTGAGCTCCTCCTCCTCCTTCTTACATTCTCTTTTGATACACAGTAAATTGATCTGTGAAAAGTTCCATTTAAAATAACCCTATTGTGATACTATCTAATCCTATTTATTTATGAGTTTAGGTGGGGTGTCATAGAGTTTCCTCTTCCCTTTGGAAGAGTTCTGAGTCCTACAGAATGCTTCATTCACTCATTGGATGAAAAGGTAAGTGCATTACTTTTTATTTATGCATAGTATGAGAAATTTTCTATTTTGAGTAATCACCAATTGTTAAGTTGTAGAAATTTTCTATTTTGGTTTTGGTTTTGGTTTTTTTTTTGAATTTATTTTTATATAGTTAGTTGAGCCACAAAGTGTGCCTATATATTAAGGAAATGAGCTTTTTGACTGTAGATGCATTTTTGACTGTATATTAAGAAAAGTGTGCCTGTATTTTATGTTGGTTTCCCTGGTAAGATCATCTTCAAAAGTATATATCGACACGCTATACTACATCCAGAATGGTAGGTGGTGTCATAAAGTTATGAGCATTTTGTCTGTTCATAATTTATTGCTAGTTCTATTTAGTTGTTAACATGTTGCCTTCACCTTCATTCATCTATCAATTATTCAATGCCGTCAATTTACTTTCTTGAAGTCCTAAACATTGGGTGTTCTACCTGGAGCTACTATTCTAGGTAATTTTTGCTTCTGGAGTGTGAAGCATGAGGACCTTGTTGAGCAAGTGAAGAAGTTGTTTACCAAATTGTCATCGGATCCAACCACGACTTCTGAATTAGTTGCCAAAGGGCCAGCAATTTTTTCAGAATTTTTTGTGTTAAAATCCTTTGGTTTTTTATTTCTCTTATTTTTTCTTTTTTTCCTCGGATCTGACAGTGGGTGTTTTGGTTCACTCCTTATTTTTTGTATTAAATGGGGGAGTGGTGAGAGAGAGAGGAGGGTAATGTTATTTTGTGGCTTTGTATATAAGGTAGTAATTTTTTGATTGAGAATTGTGAATTCAATTTTTGAATATGTTATTTTGTGGGAAAATTAATGCTATATTAAATTGAATGGGAAAGTGAATTAATGCTATATTTGTTATTTGAATGGGAGTTATTATTTGATATTAGTGTTATTTAGTTTTATTATTGGTGTTCTTTTAGTTCAATCACATAAAATTAACACAATTTCAAAATAAAATAAAAAAAGAAAAAAAAAAAGAAAGATAAGACGGCGTTTTTAAAATGCCACTATAACGGTTGGAATTTTTAAAATTAAAAAAACCTATGAAGGCGTTTTAAAAACGTCGCTAAAATCATAGTGACGTCATAATATTGTTAGGGTAGGACATTTGGCGGCGTTTTTATAAACGCCGCCTATACTAATACAGCGACGTTTTCCAAACGTCATAAACTTATAGCGACGGCCGCATCATCGGCGTTTGATACTAAGCGTCACAAAAAAAATTAGCGACGTTTTTGGTACTTATAGCGGCGTTTTTTAAACGCCGCTAAAAGCCTTATTTCCAGCCGTGTCCGTTGACTATAGAAAAATATTTTCCATTGAATTTTATTTTCTGTTGTACCAAACACCAAAAAATACAAAAAAAAATATTTTCTAAAAAATATTTTCCGTCCAAACAAACGGAACATTAGTGTTGCCATCAATTGATTGGCGTCCTTAATACAGCGACGTTTTCCAAACGTCATAAACTTATAGCGACGGCCGCATCATCGGCGTTTGATACTAAACGTCACAAAAAAAATTAGCGACGTTTTTTGTACTTATAGCGGCGTTTTTTAAACGCCGCTAAAAGCCTTATTTCCAGCAGTGATAGGCCTCAAACATAATTAAATTATAATATTTAAACACATACGGGGCCTTAAGCGGAAGCAATATCAATTAAAGACAACATCCATTGAGCTTATGCATACATGATGGTTTAATTAGATTCAAGCATTTAAATACATTCCCAGAGTTACACATACAATCACAGACTTTATATAGATCCCACACACACTTACATAAGACTTAATAATTTATATGACTCCTAACACAAATTAAGGCCTCAACACGGAGGCATACCCCAGGCGGCTTGGCAAACAGGTAGACCTCAATACAATTCTAGTGTCAATCTCCGATGGCTCACCTACATAAATATACATAAAAACAGAGTGAGCCGGGCTCAGTGAATAATAGCAATGTAAGGAGATGAGTTAAACGGGTATAGGCTTAAAGAATGTAAACATGCATATTAAACCATACACAGATCTTTTTCATAATTATATTTTAAAACGGTCTTAGACCCACATGTAACACAGAACGGCCTCAGGTCCATATATAATACAGAGCGGCTATAAGCCCAGATGTGATACAGGACGGTTGTAAGCCCCGATATAATACAGAACGGCTGTAAGCTTAGATATAAGACAGAACGGCTGTAAGCCCAGACATAACACAGATCGGCTGTAAGCCCAGATATAATACAGAACGGTTGTAAGCCTAGATATAATATAAAACGGCTGTAAGACCAGACATAATACAGATCAGCTGTAAGCCCAGATATAATACAGAACGGCCTTAGGCCCCACATATTATGCGGAGCGGCCTCAGGCCTACATATCAACAGATTGGCCTCGGGCCCATTATTAACAAAACAGAATGATTCCAGATACATAAGGATATCATTGTTCCATAATACACATGTTCCATTTGTTCATCATGAATTCAGATAGTTAACTTGCAGATAATAGAACGTCAGTATTAACTATTAACAGTAAGCAAAACGTACTGCTACAGTACTATTACTCGATAGTGCACAAAGATTTTCTCCATGGTTTATTACAAGTTGACGTAGTTGTCTTGCGGATAACAGAACATTAATAATAACTATTAACAGAAGGCAAATGTATCACTGCATTAATAGGAACAGAACAATTCACATCATAACGGCCTCAGGCCCACTTCTATTACTAAGGATAGAATGGCCTTAGGTCCATACTAATGTCATTATTCAATCATATCCATTAATTTAAGCAAAGCACAATATTAATGAAATAGGCCATTCACAAATGACAATGCATAAATCATAATCATAGGAAGTAAGTGAGATATATCGTTACACTACTATTACCCACAGTGATCGGCTCCCGGTAGTAATGGGACGATGTCCTCGTTTCGACCTACAAGCACAATGCACAACAAATAATATGAGATTATATTTGATCCTTTACTTATTCTCTTTGATCATTTAATCAATTAGCCATGGTGGTACCAAGCTCATTGTTCCTTAATAAGATATAATCCATGTCTCAGAAAACAGGAGGAATCGATGGGAAATGGTGTAGGTGAAGAAATGGTACAAAACTGGTTGACAGAAAGTGAACAGTCGTCACTAATCTGGACATAACTATTTCTGTATTTAGAATTTTGGAGTGAGACCACCACTATTGGAAACTAGACTTCCAGGGCTTGATTTTAGGCTCAAGAATCACTCAAAACGGAGTCCGGAGGAAAAATATATGCTTATTCAAAGTTAGTTGAACAGAGCTGTCTCCCCCACGTGCGGGAAACAGAACCGCACGTGCAGCTCTAGGTAGTTTGTAGTCCGAAAATGGCTCTTTTTGCCCCAACACTTGGTTTTTCCATTTTTAAGCTTGGTTCTTAACATAAATCACTCAAAAACATATAAAATTATCTCATAACATGATAAACTAACATCAATCAAGTGTAATTCCATTTTAAACAAATCAATCCTTGCCTCAAAAATAGAAATTCAAGTCTCATCTTCTATATAATCAAACTTCTATAATATATACCCCAAAATCATACAAATACATCTTACACATGGTTGATCTTTACATCAAAACTTCGTATTCCATGAATCATTCTTAAGATTGAACCAAATTCAAGCAAATTTAAGGAAATCAAGGTTTAATTCCTTGAGTTTAACTCATTTCATTCATAACCCAACACACTTGTTCATTTACATATTAATTTTCCAAGTCCATCCTTGATTTCATGTAGTAGATGCATTATTTACAAAGATAATAGTTGAAGCCACATACCTTAACTTAATTCCTTGTTTTTCCCTTTAATCTCTTCAATTTTCCAAGCTTCCATAGATGATCTTCTTCCTCTCTCTTTAATTCCCTTCAATCATCTTCAAAGCCACCATGAATGTTGAGCTTCCCTCTCTATCTCTCTTTCACGGTTCTCTCTCTCTCTCTCTCTCCCTTAGATATTTTGTTTGACTTCAAAATGACAAATTCCCAACTCACATGGCCTATCCATATATGTATATATCACACACTTAAGCTTTTCACAATAAGGAGGGCCCGCCCTTACGAATCACACAAAATCAAATTTCAATTAAACTTCCCAAACGACTCTAAAAATTATGCTGATCATAAATATGTCCTCTGTTCCGGTTTTTGAAGCCTCGAATGCCTTCAATTTGCAATACAAAGTTAACCACCCAAACATGCATTAACGAATCAAACGAATTAAATTTCCAATTAATTTTTCCAGACAGCTCTAAAAATTCTCATTAACATGTCCAAATACTCAATTTTAATTTCTGAACCCGTAAAGGTCGATAATTTCAATTTTAAAGTTGTGACTCAATAAATAATTTCTCAATTTGAACAGATATCATTAAATTAAAATGCATTAACCCACAGGGACTTAAAAGTAATTTTGGATACGGATTTTGGGGTCGTTACACTTCTTCTAACCCAAAACCTTCTACATAGGATGAGGCTGCATCTTCTTCTTCTTCTTCTAAGGCTTCTGGCTGGGGAAGCTGGCCAGAACCTGAGGAATCCAAGATAAGAGAGCGAATTAATCATCAATTCATCGAATTTGTTGATCCTCTATCTTTCCCTCCTTTCGCTCAGAGCTCAGTGGTTTACCCATATGTATCCATCGATCGCCGACGCAGTTTAGAAGACAACTTACTTATAGCACGGTACACATCCTCCATGCCTACGATGATAGTGCAAGCCACTTGTCGTCCAGAGGAAGCACGAGGGTACAACCCGTCATTCTTAGCCCAGAGGGCAAAACTTTGCTCTTCTGATTGGCTTGAATGCGTAAACAACCCCCAGTTCCCTTCTTCTTTTGAGATGGATCCTTGTGCATCTCCTCTTCTTCAAAACCCTCACTGGATAGAAGAACTTAGACTTACTCTCTTTGAGAATCAATTTCTTCCTTCCTATGAACCTCCAGCTTCCCCCACTATATTTGAGCGATATCATGCTCAAGTTCTGCTTACGGCCTTTTCTCACTTGTCCTTCAATGTTCTTGAGGGTGATGTTCCTCTCAAGAACTTTTGATAGGCTTGTGATGTTATGACTCGGGGTCATGTCCTCAACCCCATTGCTCAAGCAAAGCTGCAGATGTTTTTGGATCAACTTCCACTGTTTCTTCATTCGCACCAAACTTCTGTGGCCACCACTCAATCTTTGGACAAAATCTCAACTCGTCGAATTCATACCCAGTATGAAGCAGAGAACCTTATTGATGAATCTAATGATTTCAAGAATAAAGACTCTGCATACTAGGATGACTTAGATATGAATGAGATGGAACAAGGATTGAAGGAAACAGAGTTCGAAATAAAAGCCGAACAACTTTTTTATCAAATAAGAGCATATCAGCTTCAGCAACCTAGCTTGGAGAGAATAAAAGAAAGAATAAAAAAGGAACAGAAATTCATTGACCACAGTTGGACCAAATTCCATGACCTTGTCATTTTCTCTATTCCTTATTTTATGAAATTAAATATGTAGCCAAAAAGGGCTTTTGTTGTAATTACTTTCATCTTAATAAAGTTAAGTTTTCCTCTCTTTATCGGCATGGTTTGATTTTATTCTATTTGTCCAAAACAAACAAAATTAGAGCTTCGAATTCACCAATTTTGTCCTTTGAAACCTAATTTGAACATATCCAATAAAATACTAGAAACCTAATTTGAACTTCCCCAACATATGGAATGTAACTGACAACCTTTGCCTTAGGTCTTCTCTTTTCAATCACATGGTTAGCATAATCAACAGTTTCGAATCAACTATTTTTGCTTCGAATAAACAATCTACGTTTTCTGAAGTATGGAAACTTCCCTTAAGGATTGCACTGTTTTATTCTAAAAGAGTGAGTCCCTTTGTATCCTTCACTGCTCAACCAAATATTGGTTTTATGTCACTTCAAAGTCTAGAACAAACAAATTCTAACTGCAGAGTATTTCAAATTTTATTTCGAAGGATTTTACTTTCAACAAGAAACCTAAAAGCAAGTCTTTAACCCTCTTGAAGTAAACAAATACCTGAGCATTCTTGTTCTCTTAGGTGTGAAATGTGCTTCGAAGTCAGCTTCTTGCTTTCGAAGCCCTAACTGGATGTTCATCACCTGACTTTGGAGCCAAAGCTTGGCTTCAAAGCCAATATAAGTGGTTGAGATACATTTCCCTCCCAAATTATCCATATTGAGGGAAACTTTTCGCATTTGTCCTTTCAATACTTCTTTATGAATTCTATCCATTTAAAACGATTGGGTATTTTTTTCAGACAAAAAGGTTTTAAAAACCCTTTCATTTCGTGCTCTTAATTTACTTGCTCGCCCAACACACAAACCCTTCATCTCTATTGACCTCTCTTCTCCTTTACCCTCTTTCTCAACTTTTTCTTCTGAAACTTCTACCAATGGCTTCTTCTTCCTTGAAGATACCAGTTGTGGAGCGTGTGAGTCCATCGGTAGCCTTAAAAAGGATCATCGCTGAAGAGTGTGAGAAATACAAAGCTAGTGAGAAGAGTGCTATTGATGGGCGCATATTCATTCCCCGTCGCCATGAACAACCGGAATATGTACTTGGGCCTATTTTTAAAGAGGTCCCCACTGAGCTCCTAGCTTTCTATTTGCGTCTAAAGGATCATTGCCTCCTTTATGAAGGCGGTCTTGATTGAGGAAGCTAGAGAATGAAGGGACCCCATCACTGCTGGCCCACCGTAAGACCAGCGTGGGAGGAATGGTATGATCGAGTCGTCCCTGCTAGAACACTGGATCTTTAGGAGCTTTGCCTCTTCGACGCCCTTCAACTATCCAGGTTCACCATTTCGGACGACCCATTTTTAATACTTGCTGCTCTCTATTTTTGGAATTCTGCTTTCAATTTCTTCCAATTTAGATGTGGGATGATGGCTTCCATTGTCCTTGACATCTGCCATCTGTTAAGATTATCCCCAATTGATACTCCTATTGGCCCAGACTACCTTGACCTTCAAACCCTTTTTTCTCTTCCACTTCTGAACTCATCCTATAGTGATTTTGTCAAGGTTGAGAACAAAAGAGAAGGCCCTGTCACTGATAGGGAATTCTTTTCTTTTTTATTGTATTGGTTTTGCAAATTCCTCTTTTGTACTTCTTCTCAGAGGCTCATGCCTGAGTTTGCCCCTCTTGCCAAAGCCCTTTGTTTTGCATAAAAGGGTGGCTTTAGCTCCACATGTTTTGAGTCATGTCTATAGAGCTTGTTCCCTCTTTTGTGAAAAACCCATGGATGTCAATCAAGGAGGCCCATTTTAGATACTCTAACTTTGGCTTTTTGCATACTTCACCAATTTGTAGTCTAAATGTTTAAAGTTTTTGATGCCAAATCCTACCACTTATGGTATAAAGTTAGCCAATGTTTCACTTTATCCTTCCAACTTCGCCTTCTACTTTTCTTTCTTTTACTAACTTCCTGCTTCCCCTTCTTCTCACACCTTCTTCTACCCCTTCGAAGCCACCAATATTGGTCCAGCTTGGTTAAGGACCTTTTTGAGCGATAGATCCTGCTCGAGGCCTCAACACAAAAACATGCGGGCTTCTATTTTGATCCCAAGGGAACTATTCATTGGCACTATGAACCTCAGAGCTTATAAGTGTATCTTTGAGCCTTATTGCCCTGCCCAATTTACTAGGCAATTTGGACTCTCTTAAGGGATTCCTATCCCTTTATGCAGTCAGTCCAACTCAAACCTTGCGAACAGAGAACTTAAAGTTCCAAGATCCAGATTGGAACAGGCAACCTCCAAGTTCATCCAAGACTTGATTGATTTTGAATACCTACCCTTCATTCCTCAAAGCAACACACTGAAGAGGTACCAGAATTGGTGGATGGCCAATATGGAAGTGTACTTGGCCATTTCTCCTCAAGATTTGCTAATGGTACTAGATGTACCTCAAGCCAAGTCCAAAGGGACTGGAGTTGTTACCTCATCCACTGCTCATGGGGATGTACTCTGCGGTTTAGGGGAAGATGGGGGATGTACCTCTAAACCGGATAGGTATTGGGAGGAGATAGGGGATGAACTCCGTAGACAGAGCTCATATGCTTGTCTAGAGAAGTGAAGATAGAGCTCATATGCTTATCTTTGTGAAGTGTGGATATAGCTTATATGCTTATCTGCGGATATTGTTGTTATACATATCTGTTGTGGAGTGTGGATATAGCTTATTTGCTTATCTGAGAATGTGGATATTGTTGTTATACATATCTGTTGAGAATGTGGGTAGTGCTTATATGCCTATCTGTTGAAAGAGGGAAAATGAAAGGTAACTTGGACTTATAAGTCGTATGACATAAATATGTGATTTATGTGAATGTATCAGTGTTGGCCATCTATCAATTGCTAATCTTTTAGTCATTGTTCATGGTTGGTTTAGTATATTTCTACTGGGCTGTGGCTCACCCTATATGGGAATATCATTTTCAGGTGCAGGTAGCATGCCACCTCCATGGACGTAGCTTGGGAGGCTAGAGGCAGGCGGACTTTTTGTGTTATATTTTGTTGTATTACAAGCCAAGGGCTTAATGTGTATGAGTTAGTACTCTTTTTGTTGTAACCAAGTGTTAACTTGGAAAGCTGTAAGCCCGTAGGGCATTTTGCATCTGTTGTTAACATGTAATACTTATGTAATGAAACTCTCATGAATGAAAGAATGTGGAACTTTTGTATATCAATGCATGTCTTATTTAATGGGTTTAACGTTATTATTTTGAGGGCGTTACATTAACGATATATTTGGAAATTAAATAAATATGGAAATTGAATAGGGTTTAATGTTGTTATTTTGAGGGTGTTACAGCCTTGGCGTAACTCCATAAACCGTTTCCGCAACCCTTCCCGTGTGGAAGGAGGGAAATTGTCACTTCCTCTTCTAAGCATCCTAATAAGGGTAATACGAGATTTGCACATTCACAACTATGCCGAAGCTGGTTCACTCGTGTCCTAATATGTTGGACAACAGTAATTCACTCCATATAAGCACATGGTCACATAAGCACATACGAATTTCATTTCTGGATAATGATCGTCCCGCGGCGTTGCTAGAGTTCCAGTTAGAAACGACAGTGATCAAGTGCCTTTCCAACAGGACTTCTAGAAACCCATAGACCCGATCAACATCCTAGAAACTAAATCCCATACCCATATAGTCACATAAACATGTTGTCATATACGCACATAACATCATATATAAGTCTCTAACAAGAGAGACAAATCCATTGTGGTACTAATCACTTCTCACGTACCCAAAGTATTCAAACCCGGTACGCTCTGATACCAAGTTGTAATGCCCTCAAAAAAAAAAAAACATAAATCAATCATTCACAAGATCTATAGACATAATAGAAATGTTATATTTTCATTCATCAGAGTTAATATTACAAAAGATATTACATGTATTACACTTTCACAAATGATCATCCTGAAACTATAGCATGTAACTCTGAATGTTACCAACAGAGTAAGTGCCCTACGGGCTTACATCTTTCCAAGACTTTGCTTGGTTACAACAAAAGAAGAGTCCTAGCTCTATACATATAAAGCCCTCGGCTTGAATAAACATTCAGCACAAAAACGAAATCACAAAGGTAGAGCCTTCAGCCCCCTAAGCCTCTCAAGCTATGCCCTTGGAGGCGGCATGCCACCTGTACCTGAAAATGGTTTCCCAAGTAGGATGAGCCAAAGCCCAATAGAGATATGCTAAACAATATACGGGAATTAACTAAAATATGAGCATCAGATAAATGTACAATATTCTTAACCAATACATATTCTTTTCAAGGTCATTCAACATAGACAATCAATATCTCAATTCATTTCCATTCTTCCATTCCGGGTAAATCAATTAACCAAATTCATTATTATCAAAGCAACCAGTATGAGACTACAACTCAATAGTTCACAATTCATTACATTCATCAATTCAACACTTCTATTTCTTGTCATTTTACGGAACCACGTCCGGGGGAACCGACACCCATAAATATATAAGATTTTGGGACATTCACCCTGGACACTCTGGCCAACTTAATTATCAATGGAGTCCATCCCCTATCTCCTCCCAAACAATAGAGTACATCCCCTATCTCCTCCCAAACAAAGATACATATACAATGTATTTAAACACTTTGTCATGTACAATGACTAATCAAAACACATATTCAATGGTTTAATCAAACTGTTATATTCAATAACATAATTCAATTGATTAGTTTCAATCATCCTAATTCTCATGCAGTTTCTACAACAATCATAGCTATCCTTCACCGATAGCCCAAACAGATACATCTAAACAGATAAATAAATCCATCAACAGATAATTTATCAAATTCCATAGGTGTGTCATTTATCAAACAAAACTACACCATTCAAGCACATTTCCCCCAATTTCATAATTCCCAAACCAATTTCATTATTTACATAAATAGCTATTTCAACTCAACTTAGGGCAAAATTTCCCTTTTTTTCCAAAATATCAACCCATAGGTGCAAATCTCACCACTTCAACAGTAAAGAACCTCATACACAAACCCCCAAGGTTACTTTGTAAATCAACATGAAAAACCCCCTTTAGTTTAGAACCCAAACCTTAACTTTTACCAAAATCTTCCCAAATCCCACCATTTATACAAAATGACAAATATCTAGGTTAAAGCTCATATTAAAGAGTAGAATATCCCTACCTCAAGCTTAGATGAGAGGAAAGAGAGAAAGATCGAAAGTCGATGGCGACGAAACCACGTTTTGCCCCGATCAAAACAATGCCCTTGACAAGCTCTACACTTTATCGCAAAGGAGCAAGGTGAAAAGATCACTCTAGATGAGTAGATCTAGAGATTCAAGTGAAAAAATTTGGGTTTTAGAGAGAGAAGAGAGGAATCACGGTTTAAGAGGAAAAAGGAAAGGAAAATCATGGGAGTGTAGACACCCCATTTTTTACCGACCTTAAGACTCAGACGTCACCAGTTGAGCGTTAGGTGATGTTGCATAATATGCTCGTTCAGAAGTTTCAGAGTCGCGGCTGTGAGCCCTGCCTCCGGACTTCCGAACCCTTTTCCACGGTTTAAGAGGAAAAAGGAAAGGAAAATCATGGGAGAAATAATGGTTTGGGCCTATTTATAGTAGTGAGGAAAAGCCATAAGGTCAAATAAAATAATAGGCCCAAAAACCCCCTTAGAAAGAGCCCATTCGGACCTCAAAAATCTGAAAAAAAACACGCAGGGGTCGACCCTTAGATAGGAGGGGGTCGACCCTATCTTCCAGTAACCAACACACAGACATAAGAAGGTCGACCCTCTCCCAGTCTGGCGTCTACCCTATCTTCCAGCAACTAACACACAGACATAAGAGGGTCGACCCTCTCCAGTCTGGTGTGTACCCTATTTTCCAGCAACACTCCCAGAAACTTCACCAACAAGTAAGGGTCGACCCTTAGGAAGGATGGTGTCGACCCTAGAATAGAATTTCTAAGTCTCGAAGGAACTTTTGACAAGAATAAGTGCGAACAACCAAACCCAACAAGTTTAAATTGGATTGTACTCCTTCAAAACCAACACATAACAACACCAAAGATTTCCAAAATAAATAAATAAATAAATGATTTGAATACACTTCCCCAAAAGTTTTGAAGGATACAAGTGCTACATAAACATTTCACGAGTCATAATTAGTGGCGGAATCAAAAAACTAAATCAGAAGGGGCAATTATTAATTACAATTTTAATTTTTTTCCATAACCAATGATAAGAAAATAATAATAATTTTTGAATTAATATTTAGTACAAAAAATTAAATAAATTATTACAAAAATATTTTACATAAAATTTTACAATTAATTTTGAGTAACATTGAACAGAAAGTATTGCGTATAACAAGTATATCATGGACAATATAGAAAGGTCATATATTTATGTCTTAAAATAAATTATATAATGGTAAGATAAATTAAATTTTTACAAAATTTGAGTAAAAATTTCATATAATAGGAATATCACGTCATCATTGATATATGATATCATCAACTAATAGTAAAATAACAAATGAATGATGAACTCCACATGCTAATATAACTAATATTCTAGTAACTGGCCGGCCATTAAGGTCACCTGACCCTTTTGACCCCCTCTTTCCGAGCCAATGTTGAACCCCTTGGGCCCACTTTCTTGGACTTTTAACCACATGGTTGTGTTGTACACACATAGGAGTACCTCCCCAGTAGCTGGCGGGCCAGAAAATATCATTGACCCTTTTGACCCCTAGCCGGCCGGCTAGGGGGTGTGGCCGGCCGGCCACCTCCAGCAAAAGTAAGAGGCCGGCCGTGTTCTTCTCACTGTACCCTTTACAGCTGTGGGGCAATATCCCCCAGATATTTTCTGTATCCGGGGGATATTTTGTGGGGGAGTTTTACCCTCCTTTTCCCCCACCTTTGCACCCCCTTTTTGATCCTTATAACCAGCTGGTGGCCTTCTTGGTTAGGGTTAGAAAAAATCCTCTTCAAGTCTCCATAGCCATCTCCATCTCCTTCCTTCTCAATTCTTCAAAAAACCCTAAGTCCCTAACCTTCATTCCTTATACACCACCAAGCTCTACCACCACCATCTCATTTCCAGCAGCAAGGAGGGATTCTTGAAGGCTAAAGAAACTCCAAATCCATCCAAGAAGCAACAAAATTTCGAATCTTCAAGGGTAAGTAGTACTTTTACCCTTTTGACCATTTTTCTTGTTCTATTTCTAAGCCCCTCTTGCTTTTTGTTTCAAGCTCCGGACCTAACTGAAAAGGGCCATTTTTTGAGCTCATCTTCACTTCTCATTAAGGGCTCAACCCTGTTTGAGCCCTCCATAATACACTTGCTTCATTGACCATCTTGTATGTCATAGTTTTGCATGCTATTTTTGACCCATGAGCAATTTATTTTCGAGCATGTTGTAAACTGATATTAGGCTTATTTTGAGCCCCTCTTCAACATTGGAGAAGGGCTCAACATTGTTTGGTGTCTCTTTGGCACCCGAAATGTTATATCCCTTATTTGGCCCCAA
>NW_021030560.1:101532-120005 GCF_004153795.1 Camellia sinensis | reverse complement strand
TGATCATCTTTCGAATTCCATTTCTACCTCATATTCCTGGAGATATACAATATAATCATCTGAAAATGCAAATCTCCTTTCTCTGGTGGATCGCCTTAATGGCACATATTAGAGTTTGTTCCTCAGGAACAATTACTATATTATCTTGAAAAACATTGTCTGGTTAAGGATCCGAAATTACTTCTCGAGCAATGACAGGTATAGGACCTGTGATTGGTCAAAAGTAGTAGTAGGAAGTGGGATTACTCCTGCTTCCTCTTCAAAGACAATGTCTCTAACTGGATTTTCTCCCCCAAACTCAACATCCTCAAAAATGTTGCAATTCCCGTCTCAAATATTGACCTATTTGTGGATCATAAAAACTTGTAACCCCGTGATCGTTCGGCATAGCCAATAAAGTATACCAAACAGATAATCTCTAAATAAATTAATTTAATGACAACATCTCAAGATACCTAGCACAACATTAATACCAAGCCTTGGGTAGTGATATTAACTGTAAGTGGTATTCTTGTTGTAATGATCAAACTTGACAATAAGTTATGTCAAATAACAAATCTTACTTTTGATGGATTTATTATTCACATTAGGTTTTCTTGACAATTGGCACATGTTTATCATCACAAAATGTGTGTGTAATTCTGCCAAGTCTTATCATGTCTTTGGACAATAAATACCCGCATGAGATACACAGACATGAACTTCAAAACATTCCATATAAAACAATCTAGACAAGAGAGATCACTTTTGTGACATTCTGTTTGAATTGACTTATATTGAGAATGTTAGAAAATTAAATTTCTGTAGACGTTGTATGAAATTACATTAAATTTAAAGATTTCTAAATTTGTGACCCCGTATATGTTATATAATATGCAGCAATTCCAATTATATATATACATATATAAATTGACGGTTTCAAAAACAAATAGTTTTTTTTTTTTTTATGATGTTCAAAATGAAACCGATCAAATCGCAAGATATATCTATATATATATAAATACATGATGTTCATCCATTTGAAAAATGAACCCGCCATCCGAATTATGTTCCATTTCCAGAAAACAAAACAGAATTTGCAGCAAAGGAAGAAACAAAAATATAAAAAACAGAATTTGATTCCAGGAAACTAAATAGGATGAAGAAAAAGCATATCTATTCTGATAATACACATGAATAACCGCTCTGATACCACTTGTAAACATAAAATTTCAGAACAATAAACCTTACATTTTGGATCATTTACCATGTGTATTATCAAGAAATCAAGACAAAATGACATACCTTAATCCATTGATGAACGGTTAAACGGAAGCGTCTGATTGTCAATAAAACCTTTGATATTGACTTTGTTAGAGCCTTCTAATCCTTTCTCTTTGGTGCCTTATGTTTCTTCTTGAGAGGATTTAGAAAAACAAAACAGTATTCTTATTTTTTCACCTTGGGAAGGAATAGGGACCATAACCTTTTAAAGGTTGTAATTGGTTTTCATAACTGAAAGGTAATGAAAACCAATAAATTAACCATTATTGGTTTTAAAACTGAAAGGTAATGAAAACCAACTTTAACCAATATGTTTTAATTTCTATTTCTGCCCCTCATAGAAATAGAAATTATACAACTAGTATCTACACATTAGGTCCATAACACATATACCCTTAAGCCTATTAACTAAATTGAATCACTTAAATTGTAGGCTTCTTATAAATGATAACACCACATTTAATTATGTGATCCCATTGAGACATTATCTAACAGAAACATCTTCAATGACTTCAGCAAACACATTGTATGGTGAATTTAAGAACTTATGATCAAATAAATTGAATTGTCAAACGAAATATTTGGATTTGTAATCCATTTTCTGGCATAACCACCCAATGAAAACAAATTTTTTTCGCTGTTGCAGGGTATTGTAGTCCTTTGGTTGACTGCTATGATTCCACAAGCAAGGCCTCCCCATTGCAATCTATACAAGGAGAGCTGCAAATCGCCGAGTTCAGCCCAGTATGCTATTCTTCTTGGTTCTTTTGCCCTCGTGTCTATTGGAGCCGGTGGCATTAGACCATGTTCTATAGCATTCGGAGCAGATCAACTAAACAATAGAGCTGGTCGCCAGAAATTCTTTAGCGGGTACTACGCTGCAACTGCTGTTGCAGTTTTGTTTGTTTCCACAGGCATTGTTTACCTTATAGATCGTACCGGTTGGAAAATAGGGTTTGGAATTCTAGCAATCCTCATGTTCTTGTCTGCTCTCTCGTTCTTCCTCGCTTCCCCTATTTATATCAAGCAGAAAGCAACCTTGAGCTTGTTTACTAGTCTTGTGCAAGTGATGGTGGTTTCTTTCAAGAACAGAAGGGTAGCATTCCCATCTCAGACCTCGATTTTGGGGTATCATAACAAGGGCTCAACGTTGTCAGAGCCAACTAATAAACTTAGGTATGGGGCAGTGGAGGAAAGATAGTGTAGGCTTTTAAAATTGAAAAACATTTTCTTAGATGAGAAGGCTTCCTACTCTAGCCTCTGATCTTCCTTGCATCTATTCCAAATTTCGTTTTACCAAATGCCAGATAATAAAACATTTTTTGCCAAAATAAACACTTCTCCATTACTACAATACTAATCTTGTCATTTTCATGCCTTCTCAGGTTCTTAAACAAAGCTTGCATCATCAGAAACCCCGAGGACCTAACACCAGACGGAGCAGCCTCGAATCCATGGAAGCTCTACACTATAGAACAAGTTGAAGAACTCAAATCACTCGTCAGAGTCATGCCATTGTGGTCTTCAGTTATCATGATGTCGATAAACGTAAGCCAAGGTTCATTTCAATTACTCCAAGCTAAATCCATGGACCGACACGTAACATCCAGCTTCTCAATCCCAGCAGGCTCGTTCGGCATGTTCACAATCGCTAGTGCAGTACTTTGGATCATTATCTTCGATCGTGTGATCCTTCCCTTATCATCGAAAATCAAAGGAAAACCTGCTCACGTTGGCTTAAAAATGAGAATGGGTCTAGGCCTATTTTGCTCTTTCCTAGCCATGGCGGTTGCAGCAACCGTAGAGCATTTTCGAAAAACAAAGGCAATAGAGAGCGGGTTTTTGAACAACCCGCTAGGAGTGATTCCTATGTCGGCTATGTTTCTCGTGCCACAGCAGGTCTTGAATGGAATGGCTGATGCGTTCAATGCAGTTGCCCAAAACGAATTCTTTTACTCTGAATTGCCAAAGAAAATGTCGAGCATTGCTATGTGCATGGCTGGGCTTGGGATGACCATGGCCAGCTTGTTAGCGAGTGTTCTAATACACACAGTGGATAAACTAACTAGAAGAGGAGGGAAGGAGAGTTGGCTCTCGAATAATATTAATAAGGCCCATTACGAGAGTTATTATTGGCTTCTGGCGATTATGAGCGCGATCAATATATTTTATTTTCTTCGATGTAGTTGGGCTTATGGACCGTGCTCGAATGAAGGATTGTTTACACATAGACATGAGGGGGAAGAGTTGTCTGAGATTGGGAATGGAGATAATAAGGAAGAAGAAGAGATGTCTAAGATTGGGAATGGAGATAATAAGGAACAATAAGAGAAGTCCAAGATTGGGAATGGAGGTAACAAGAATGAAGGAAAAGAATCCAAGGGAGAAGAGGTATAGAGTATTATTGCATTACATTTTGAGGAATACCCAATTGTGTTGTAGATTTGTTGTATGCCTAAAAATAAAAATTTGTGTTTGTAGTTTTGGGATTATCATTCCTAATATCCATCCATTATAGAGATTTATGCAACACGCTTTACAATTCTTTGTCTTGTGTGAAATTTACGAAAGAGACGTGGAGGAAGAGTTATCCTATTTTATGCTACTGAGATATAACTTTCTAATTGTTATTATTGCTTTCATTTTATTTTAGTGAAACAATTAGCAATGATGTCTAAAAATAAAAACTAACTAAAAAGAGAAATGTTATATATCACTTTTTTTTCTCACCACCAAGGTTGTTAAAATCGGGATCCTACGATGGATCTTTAGAGGTGTTTATAGGATCGGATCGTAGAATCGGATCGAGGATCGTAAGATCCTACCGAAAAAGACAAATTACATAATAATTTAATTTAAATAAATATTTCTTATAAAGTATACACAAAATGAACCTATATTTTATTAAAAAGAAGTGAAGATATTGTGAAAAATATAATACTCCATGTAAAATGTACATATAATATTATGCAATAGAAAACTCGATGGTAAAAGTTCTGTATTTTATCAAAAAAGAAGGTGAAGAAGAAGAAGAATTCTATAACAAAATACTTTACAATGTACAATAATGCATAAAAAGTGAAGAAAAAATATTTAATAAAATTAGATATGAAAATAGATTAAGAACTCAAAAGAGTAGCTTAGTCGAATGATAAGGTTTGTCGTTAGCATCCCTGGTGGAGCGGATTCGAGTCACAAAAATAATTTCTGCAGAAATTGGGATAAAGTTGCAATCATCTTACCCTTCTTAGACTCCGCTAAAGCTAAGTTTGTTTTTCCGACTATTTAATTTTCTTAAATTACCGCAATATTTGAATGTTTGTTTTTCTTAGTCTATTTGATTCAATACTACTTAATTTTTATTATTTATTTTGACAACATAAATTGATATTTAGACAACAAATATAAAACTTACAACAAAATAAGTCATACAATACAAAATAAGGCTTGTAAATTGGATCGGATAAGATCGGATTCGGATCGGGATTCCACGATCCTATAAGATCTCACTACCAGGATCGAAAGATCCTACCTATAAGGAGTTTTTTACACGATCCGGATCGATTGTACTCAAATGGATCGTAAGATCATAGGATCGTAAGATCCGAATCGGGATTCTGATAACCATGCTCACCATCTATGTGGATTACTCATAATCGGTTCTTTTTCTGAAAATAATCATTAAGAAATAGTGAAGGCAAATACTGTAGTCCTATATATAAAAGGACAGCAATGCTAGGTATTATGAAAAACCTTCCATGAAAATAATCATGAAAATTTTGTGACCCTTGGATTACACTTAGAATACAGCACCACACACTGATCAAGATAATCTAAGGATCATAAATTTTTCATGATCATTTTCAGGAAAAAATTTTCATGATCCCTAACTTTTCCCATAAAAGGATGAACAAAAAGAAGACAACATATAACAACTCTCATTAAAGAAAAATATAGAAGCATATATGACATTCAAGCGAAGAGCATTTATAGTCGGTTTGGGATGAGAAGATTTTATATAAAAGGTCAAAAGGTTAAAATATTTTTAATTCATACCCAAAAAAAAAAAAAAAAAAAAAAAAAGGTTAAGATTCGTTCACATTTTATTTATTCTTTTACACATTTTCTTGTAAAAATTTAAAAAATCATTCTCAAACACTTGTGTAGTTTTTCTTTCATATTTTAGCCAAAAAATACTTAAAAAGTGACATATTCAGTTTAATTTTAAAAATACAATTCTCATTTTTTTTTTTTGATAAACGAGATAAATTAATAAGTTACGATTATCAAATGATATCTTTTTTTTTGTAGTTAAATTACATCAAGTATACGATAAAATAAACGATTTAAATTATCAAAACATTACCTGTGATGAGTCTCATAAACTCAAACAACACTCTCTAATTTAGAATTTGAACTTAAAAAAATCGTCATTACTTTTTAATGATCTAAAGATTAAGAATGTTATGAAACAATAAAAAGATGAAAAATGTTTGGGATTCTCACAAAAGAGAATCCCTATAACTTTCACTGATGTATTAATCATTGATGTGTTTGAATTTTTTTTAAAAATTATGTCTGATAATGATATGAATAGTTCAAATCATTTTGAAAACTGTCGAAGTTGTATTTTGTGAGAGTTTCTATCATTACTGTAAAAAGATTTAAGAGAGAGAGTGTTTAGCCGAAAGCCATGGTATGCAGCGCCCAGCAAGGGAGGAAAGTGGATTCGAATGGTGTAATCATTATTAGACACTATTATGTGTATGCAAAACCATGAGGAGAGGAGCCGAGGTTATGTGCCTGTTTGGTGCAGTTTAAAAGTTACTTATTTTAGTTTTCAATTTAATTTAAGTTATTTTGATGTGTTTGATTTAGCTTATAACTTAGAGCTTATAACTTTTTGGAAGTCAGAAATCAGCTTATTCTTTGAGTGGGGCAGAAAATGCTTAATTTATAAGTAAAAAATTAGCTTATGTTTATAGTTATAAGGTATAAGCACTCTCCCACAACTTTACTAAACAGGGCCTATGTGTACCTCGTGGATAGCATTGCGAGAGTTCATGCAAAGCATACGTAATTAGTAACTCATTATTGCTGCTTCTCACTTTTAATTATGTGATGCTCTATCATTTACCGTCAAAAAATGATGGGTTTTGGTCCATGGCTTGGTTAAAAACTTCAAAAAGTTATTAAAAAAATTAATTAAATAATTATATAAAAAGTTTTTTAAAAAAATAGCTCTCTATTTTTTGTAAATATTTTCATAAAAAATTATCAAAAAATCATTCTAAATATACTAAATTTTTTATATCTTATATTTTAACTAAAAAATCAAAAATATATTGGCTTCGTTTGGGATGTGAGTTGGGAGCTAAATTAGCCAATAAAGACAAAACATGTTAGTTTAGTCAATAAGACAAAATGTTACATTTAAATCATAATCATTTTATTTATTTTTTCTCACAACCATCAAATCAACTGTAAAAAAAAAGTCAATCATTATCTCAAACACAATTTTTTTAGCTAGGCTAAGATAGTAAAAAAGTCAAATTAAAAAAGTTTATTCCCAATGAAGACTAAAATAGTCTATTCCCAAACCAACCCTCAATTTAAAAAGGGAATTGCTAAATATGTCTATCTTTCTTCTTAGGACCCCCACTTCTTTGAACCCCTACCACCAAAATTACTTTGTTCCTTATTTTTCTGTGGACCCCTTTCATAATCCCAAATATACCCTTTAAATTATCATCACAACACATTTCAACCGGCAACCTCTCCTCACATCGAACAACCCTCCCACAACCTTTCTCTTTTATTGGAGACCCTCCTTCAGCCCTCCCTCACAGACAACTTTTCTTTTCCGAAGGCCCACCTCCTAGCTCCATCTTCCTTCTCCTTCTTCTATCAGCGATCTTTCACATTGTTTCTTTCACCCAAATCTCCCATTTCACTAATCTCAATCATTTGCCATCACTGCCACCAATACAACTACATAGAGCCCTCTCCTACAAGGTCGTGTTCGATATTTCTTTATTTTTGAAATCGTCTCACTTGGCTTGAAAAACTAGTACCAAACAAATGGTGGAAGTTTGGATGTCAACCACTGAACAAATGGTGGTAGTTCAATTATAGACCATTGAACAAATGGTGATGGCTTAGCCCTGAACTACGGAATGAAATCTGGGGAGATCACAAGTAGTACTACAGTTGTGACAATTATGCAAGGAGGATAGATTTACCATCATCACTGATCTTTTGTAATCGCAATTGTGATCTGGTGAGAAATTAATAGATAAGAGATAGAGAAAGAAAGTCTAAAAGTGGTGTGGGTGGTGGCGTTGCTAGTGGTTGGTGAGTAAAGGTGGAGGTATTAGTGGCTAAAGGTGATGTTAGTGATGTTAGTAGAGGTTACTGGCGAAAATAGGGGGTGGCGACCAGTGTTCGAGTAATGGGGATAGTTGGCGGGATTAGGGTTAGGGTTTGGAAAATTAGGGTTAGAAAGTTCGGGATGGGAATAAAAATAGAATTTTATGTTTGGACAAAATTAGAATTAAAAAAAATAAATAAAAGATATGGGGGGTCATAAGACAAAGCTAAGGATTAATAGAACTACTCTTTAAAAATAAGTTAATGATTAAATCATTATTTATGATTTTATAAAATTTAAAATTAAATTAAATCACAAAAAAAAAAAGAAAAAAGAACTGAACCAGATTGAACTATTAAAATGTACACTACAATAAAAAGCACTTTTGGCGACCAAATTTGCATTTTTCGCCACTGAAAGTAGTACAATTGGCGACTAAAATGGAATTAGTCGCCAAAATTGATCACTTTTGCCGACTAAAAGAGTTTAGTCGCCAAATATAAGGGTATTAATGACTAAAAGGCAGTTTAGTCGCCAAATGTAGGGGTTTTAGCGACTAAAGGTTGTTTAGTAGCCAAAAGTCACAATTTTTGGCGACTAAAAATGATTTAGTAGCCAAAAGTGATGGTTTTGGCGACTAAAAACAGTTTAGTCGTTGAAAGTGAAGCTTTTTGGCTACAAAAAAAAAATTAGTAGCCAAAAACAGTCCATTGCCGACTAAAATTCAGTTTAGTAGCCAAAAGGGGACTTTTTGGCAACTAAAAACAGGTTTAGTCACCAAAACTGGTTATTTCTAGGCGGAACTTAATTTTTTAGCGACTAAATAATAGTTAGTAGCCGAAAATGATAGAATTGGCGACTAAAAATTTAATTTAGTCGCCAAAAGTGGCCTAAATTTTTTTTAAGTAAATAATTTATTTTTTACATAAATTATATTGAATTAAAAAAATTATATTTATATATATTATTTTGTATTAATACCGGTTAATATACTATATAAATAATATATATTGCATATATATTCATGTGATGTTGTAGTGGCATAGTGGAGGGAGTGTATTGCAAAAAGGTTCGGCATGTGGGACGATTGGGATTCGAAACTCAGAAAAAGCAAAAAAAAGTGGGTTTTTTTTTTTCGACGAAAACACCTTTGGCGACTAAAATTATTAGTCGCCAAAAGTCTTTATTTTGGTGACTAAACGATTTTGTCGGCGATTGAGTGAGTATTGGCGACTAAATTATTAGTCAGTAAATGTATGATTTTCAAAAGTGTAAAACACTATTGGCGACTAAAATTTTGGTCGCTAAAGACTTGTATTTTGGCGACTAAAAAAATTTTAGTCGCCAATACCTCCACCGACCACATATACACGACAAATGTGGCGACTAAAAACGGACTTTTGGCGACTAAAAATTTAGTCGCTAAAAGTGTTTTTTTTTGTAGTGGTAGTTCAATTTGATTCTGAACTACAATTTTTATGAATGTTGTCATCATTCATAATATAGTCACAAAATATTATTCACAACTTAAAAATTGTTTTAAAATGAGTGTTTAAGATAATTGAGTGTTTACAATAGGTAACAAATTATGTATATATATATATATATATATTTTAAAGGATCCAGTTCAGTTCCCAATGGATCCGTAATTAACTATAACATCACGGACCAAACTATAAAGTGTGATTCGCTTATTTTAAGAATTAAGCCTGAACCATATATTAAGAAAATCAAACGAAGCGTTGTGATTTAATCTAGATTGGATTGATTTGTAATTATTTAAAATTATTTTGCTCCATTCTTCAGTAGAAGTCCTACTCCCTCCGTCTCATAATATTAGTTCCTTATTCCATTTTTCATTGTCCCAAAATATTAGTCCCTCTTCAAAAATCAAGTACAAAAATAATATAAATTTCCTATTTTGCCCTTCTTTTAAATTCATAAATAATATAAAAAGTATAATTATGACATTGATATTCCTAAAAAAATCTACTATCAAAGGGTAATTTTGAAAAACCAACTTTTTTAAAATACAATAATTGTACTACCAAAAAAAGTTAGATTCCCCGAAAGGGACCATTATTTTGGAACGGAGGGAGTACAAAAAATTAAGGTATTAGAGACTAAAATTTAGGGACAAAATTATTTTTTAGGAACCAAATATTTTTGTTGCGAAAAGTGTCGTTATTATAGTTTTAGTAACGAAAATTAGACATTAGTGATGAATTATTATTTTTTTGAGACCAAATTTTTTGTCTAAAAAAAATAAACCATTTTGAGGTCAAATTATTTTGTCCCTAAAAGTGCATTTATTAGTGACATTTTCAAAATTTTATCGCTAAAAGTTTTATTTTTAATTTTTCAGAATGACCTTTTAGCGACTATCCTCATGACGATAGAAATTGATCCTTAAATGTCTTTTGCAACAAAATTTTTACTTTTAGAGACCAAAAAATTTGGTCTCTAAAACTCTCATATGTTGTAGTAAGGAGATCGGGTGTTCGATCTCCGCAAGTAATTATCCAATCTTCTACATTGTGTTGTTGGCTTGTTTTGGGCGCACCAAGAAACCTATCTCAATTGTCTGAGTTGTTCACATTTTAGAGCCTTATGAGCATATTATTTATGCAACAAATTAGATTATACTATAATCACATTTGTCTTTTGAAAACAATGATCCACAACATTTATACCTAATCTCAAATGTATCCGACCAATTTAAAAATGATCCATAATTAAAAATGAGCCAACACCAATTTAAAAATGATCCACGATTATTTATCCGATCAATTTAATTTTTTAATATAAATGATCTGCTCAAATAATCACATCTCGGATTATCGAGATGCGTGTCAGGCTAAGCCAAAATAACCCACCCCCAGGGCAATCCTTTTAAATATAGTTTGAAAAATATTATTAAATAGACACGTAACAACATAATGTTTCAAATACATGAGTTTGTATCAGGCCATGTACCTATCTGCAATGATGTGGCTGTGGTAGTTCAACTATCTAAATTTGAATTAAAAAATTAAATTAAATTGTTTTAGAGTGTATGACCAGTAACCTTAACCAAAAAAAAAAAAAAAAAACAAAAAAAGAGAAGGCTTTTAACAGTTCTGAGAAAATGGTTTTGATTAATTGAGAAGACTTTGGGAACTTGATTAATGGAGTACAGAAACGAGCCTAAGAAAGAGAAGACTTGTCGGAGGCCGATCTCTTCACAGCGATGCTGATCGGAACAGATCTGAGACCATTGGAGCAGATCGGAGGAAGTTCGAACATCCTGAACAACTTCGAAACAACTGTGGAGGAAGAGAGAGACAGGTTTTGATTTGTATGCATCATGTATATCACATATATATATATATATATATATACATACATATATACGATCTCAAATATAAGGTGATCGATGCACGCGGTGCGGAGGTCGTGTACTGAAGATTTCGTCAATGGAGAAGCCGGCAGCCAAAGAATCGCAGTACGACAAAATCCACAATATTTATACCTAATATGAAATGTATCCGACCAATTTAAAAATGATCCATAATTAAAAATGAGCCAACACCAATTTAAAAATGATCCACGATTATTTATCCGATCAATTTAATTTTTTAATATAAATGATCTGCTCAAATAATCACATCTCGGATTATCGAGATGCGTGTCAGGCTAAGCCAAAATACCCACCCCCCAGGGCAATCCTTTTAAATATAGTTTGAAAAATATTATTAAATAGACACGTAACAACATAATGTTTCAAATACATGAATTTGTATCAGGGCATGTACCTATCTGCAATGATGTGGCTGTGGTAGTTCAACTATCTAAATTTGAATTAAAAAATTAAATTAAATTGTTTTAGAGTGTATGATTTAAAATAAAATAATTAAAAAAAAACACAATATTTAATTGTTAACAAAACGACCAACAACATGGGCTAGCTCAAGGCCTGGCTCAGTCTGTACATGACAAATAATCAATCCTGGCCCAGAAAAGAAGCCCATCCAAAAGAAAAACATTAATCAATATAAGCCCACCAATATAACCCATAAACATTTTACAATAAAAAGCCCATATCCAACTCAATTTTGAAGTGGCCATGCCTCTAAGGAAACACCAAACATACAATTAAGATCAAATATATTATTATCATTATTATAAACAAAACGGAATTCGGCATAATTATGTTAAAATTATGAGGTGGTTTGCAATTTTTTTTTTTAAAATTTCAATGGAGGTTAATGTAATATATCATAATTTTTAATTATAAAGGAAAATATCTGTTTGGTACATTTTTATAAATTATTTTAAGTTTTTTTTTTAAAACAAAACTTTAACTGATTTTTTCATATTTTAATCATTTTTTAATTAAAACAAAATAGACATCTAATCTACATGTACTTAAAAAGTAAAAAAAAAATGATTTTTTTTAATTTATTAAAAGAAGAAAAACATAAAGTAAGTCTGTATTTTTTTTTTTCAAATTTAGTGAATTTTAAAAAAATATTTTTATTTTTTAGTTGTATTTAAAATATAAAATATATTAAAATATGATTTTTTCCCCCCCCTAAAAACTAAAAATATGAAAAATAAAAAATTTAAAAATTGTATTTAAGGCCTCGTTAGGTATCCAACTAAAAGTCATTTTTTTTCAAACTTTTTTCTCTCTCGTCTTCTTTTTTTCAATTTGTGTCAAAATTTTTTATTTTTCCATCCATCAAGAATTTATAAATTTTTTCAGAAAATTAAAAAACAATTCACTCAAAATTTTAAAAAATTTAAAAATAAATCACACTGTTTGGTTTTTAATTTTCAAATTTAGTTTTCTCAATTTTAAATTCGTATTTTTATAATTTTAATAATTTTTAAATTTTTAGATTCACTTAATCTTATTTTTTTTTAGAAAGTACTTAATCTTAATATACTTAAACAATAAAAAATTTGTACATAAATTTTTAAAAAATTCATTGAATACAATAAAATACAAAAATATATTGAATTTTCACTTTTTGTTTTGTATTTTTTGAATTTTTTTAAAAAATAATCACAAATATAATACAAATTTTTTTTATAAAATATTTAAAAATTCACTAAAAATAAATATAAAAACACAAAAAAATAAAAATAAAATATTTAATTTTCCTTTTGTCTTCTTAATGAAATGCTTTGTGACTTTTGCCTATGGTTTTTTTTATCACAATTAGAGACGCTCTAGTTGTTATTTTTCCACATTAAAATCATTGTGTCGATTTATTTTAATTATTTAATTAAGATTATTATTTACTGTTTAGAATTAATATATAATCACAAATCAATATTGAGAGGATTTCTAAATTTTTCTAATCATATGAACCGCATTTATTACCATAATAACTCAAGTCCTCTTTTAGTCTTTTTCTAATCCTAATAGCACCTTCAGCTAGAACAATCACCCTTTATGCATTAAATGATTTCAACGCACATGGCTGCACTATATAAAGTGGTTCCTGATGAGGTTATGAGTTTCTCCTTCCCGGGTGGATGGGTCGGACAGGTCCAGGCTCTTCAGACTCTAGCTTAGGGTGATGACTCCGTCAAGTGTCCTACATGCAAGCTCAGAGGGGAACGGGGTAGTCCCCCAGTGAACCCTCCAGTGTGAGAATTAGTAGAGTAGGAGAAAAACTGTGTAGAGAGAGATCGAGAGAGAGAGATAGCTTAACCTTATTCTTATCCTCCTCCCCTTTCTTATATTCTTTAGTTATCATTTTTCCTGTCTCTTGTGACGTGCTTTTCTTCGCCGAAAGCCTGTGCCGTAGCTTACCTTGTTCAGGGTGATGGAGGCTCTGTTCCGGCGGGGGGGGTGCTGTCGTAATAAATGCTGTGATGGGATGCATTAATGGTGATGTGTTGTGATAATAACTCTGCAGATCTTTGTCTGCTGATGTGGCCCGTGTCCCACCTGCCATGTGCCCAAATGCCATTGGCCCTCCATGTCTAGATGGCCTCCAGCTGTCCTGGGCTTTGCCAACCGGGTTATGCCATTGGTCCCAAGCGATGGGTTTGGGGTGGTTTACTGTGGGCCGTATGCCTTGTGGGCCTATCCATGTCAGTAGTCCCCCATTTCCGAGTGCAGCTTTAGACCAACGGAGGGAATAGTAAGAAGGAAAAGAAGTGTGAAATGAGTGGAGAGGCCGACTGGAAGGTGTGCCGACCGCAAGGGTGACTGGGCGGGAGGAACTGACCGTGAGGGTGGTCGGGTAGGAGGGTTCGACCGTGAGGCGTGCCGACCGCGAGGGTGGCCGAGCGGGAGGGGTCGACCGTGAGGCGTGCCGACCGCGAGGGTGGCCGAGCGGGAGGGGTCGACCGTGAGGCGTGCCGACCGCGAAGGTGGCCGAGCGAGAGGGGTCGACCGTGAGGCGTGCCGACCGCGAGGGTGGCCGAGCGGGAGGGGTCGCCGTGAGGCTGCCGACCGCGAGGGTGGCCGAGCGGGAGGGGTCGACCGTGAGCGTGCCGACCAGGACGGCGGCGGCTCCAATGTGCTGATGTGAAAATGGAAAAGACAGGGTAAGGGTAGGGGACAGTGCATCGTGGCCATACACGTGGCAGTGTCGTGGGGGAAGATGAAGCGTTGGGGCAGGAAATGAAGCGATAGGTCACGGGGGGTTTTGAAAAGGCGGTTTTGGCGGTTGATTTGAAAGGTTTTGAAACGGGTGAAAATTAATGTGGATCCGTGGAATACGGGCAAAACCGTAGGTTTTAGGTATAATGCGTTTTACCTACCGTGGGACAAGAACTCAAAATATCCAACTCTTGCATGGTGTGCGACATATCTGTGTAGCATTCTCTCAACTTCCTTGCGTCTGCGTCAGAAGTGTTTTGTGAGCAAGCCCTAGAAATGGCACAAGAAGAAGTAGTTAATGTGAGGGTGGACCCGTTGGGGGATGATGATGGGGAGGAGTTAGCAGCGCAGTACAGGACGGAGGCGTTGGCCTTGATATTGGCCCCAAAGCCACTAAACCAGGTGGAGTCGGAGCAGTGGCACACTAAGGCGGACAAGTCCACACTCACTGTGGCGGATTTGGAGGCGATTAGGGAGCGGTACCAGATTCCGGCGGAGGTAGATTTACGGTTGCCGACGTCAGAGGAAAGGCCGTCTATGGTGAAGCCAGGGGAGTTTTCCCTGTACGAGGAGGCGCTGAAAGGGGGGCTGAGGCTGCCATTGCCTCAAGTGGTGGTTGATGTGCTAAATCGCCTGGAGGTAGCGCCGGGGCAGTTGATGCCCAATGCGTGGAAGATTCTGATGGCCTGTGCGAGTGCGTGGCCTAAGGCGAATGGAGGGGAGGCCATGACGATCGACGAGTTCTTCTCATGTTACAAAGCGTCGGGGCAGCAAGAAACTTGGGTCACCCTACAAGCGGTGATAGGCAAGGGGTTGGTGGCAGGGTTGCCTACGTCGATCAAGGGGTGGCGGCCACGGTGGTTCTTCGTGTCAGTTAATGGGGGGATGGGGGTGCGCACCATCTGGAAGGTGCCAACTCGGTCGATGGAGTCTAGGCTGGGGGCGGTGGCGGAAGAGAGGGTGAAGAGAGTGAGGGAGTGGAAAGAGAGAGAGAAAGCCAGATGGGACGATCTTGTCCAGCCGTCTGCACTGTTTGAGGCGGGGCTGGGACCGCAGCCGAAAGGTGGAGACCTCGGCCGGGCGGAGTTGGAGGAGAGGAGAAGAGCACAGGAGGTAGAGGATCGAGCCGTTATGGCCAAGGCTGCGAAGTTGATAGAGGCGCAGAGGGACCGACCGCCTGAACCGATCTCGCGGGAGAGGATCCGACCGCGCCCCAGGCCGTTGGGGGAAAAAGACTTAGGCAGCTTTGAGCCGCGGCCGCCGCCTGTAGACCCTGTAAAAGAAAAGGCCATAGAGGCGGTGGCGGCTATGAAGAAAAAGAAGGAGAAGAAAAAGAGGGGAGCCCTAGAGGAGGCTGCAGAGGAGTCTGGGGCCAAGAGGGCGAAGGTGGCCCCAACGGATGCGGAGGTCCCCGCGGCAAAGGACGCCCCAGAGGTGGTAGAGATCATCCCAACGGTGGAGGTTGTGGAGATGGCTCCAACAGTACAAGTGGAGGCTGGGGTGGGTGAGGCGGCGCCGAGCGGGAGGGAACAGGTCCAAAGGAGGCCCGACCCCCAGGAAGGAGGGGTTCGTGTGGCTACCGCGATTTATCATGCATGCGCGGTAGCTGGAAGGTTGGAGGGAGAAGAAGGTCCAGCCAGGGCGGGAGCCGACCGCCTGGTGAAGATTGTGGATGAGGGAGCTCTGCGCGCGGCATCTGGGTATAGTGAGGCCGACCTGCTGAGGGGGTTATGCTCCGCCCAAATGGAGGTAACCACCTTGGCGGGGGCTCTTCTGAGGAAAGCTGGGGCCGCCAAGTTGAAGGCTGGGGAGGCCAGGACCCAGTTGGCCAAATTAAGGAAGGACAGTGCCGACTGGGAGACTGCCTATGCCGATCTGTCAGTAGTCAAGTTGGAACTGGAGGACACACGCCGTAAGGTTGTGTCGCTGGAGTTCCAACTGGCTGGTGAACAGAAAAAGTTGGAAGAGTCTAAGAGGGCCTGCGCCGTGGCAGTCGAGCGGCACGAAGAGGCTATGACCAGCAATGAAGAGCTGGTCAGGCAAAATGATGAAGCGGACTCCAGAATTGAAGACCTGTTGAAGGAGCTGGGGGAGGAGCGCGCCAGAGCAGAGGAGGACAAGGGGAGGCTTCGGAGGGAATGGGAGATGGAGAAAGCGAAGGTGGCGGCGGAGCTGGAGAGTCTGAGGAAGGGGATGGAAGAGGAGAGGGCGACGGCGGCTGCTGAAAGGGGGGCCCTGCAAAGAGAGCTGGACGAGGAGAGGGCGAAGGCGGCGTCTGAGAAGGAGGCCTACCCTGATCTGTGCGTTGCAGCAGTGGAGCAATATAAAGGGTCCCCCGAATTCCAGATGGTGGTGGATGCTGCCGTCGCTAGGAGTCTGGCTGGTCAAGAGCCTGGGGGGGTGGGCCCATCAAGGAAGACTGCTGGGGGTAGGATGGAATCAGAGGTGATTGAAAGCTTCCAGCAGTCCGACTTCTATAAGCACAAAATGGCCGAGTTCTGGGACAGCGGTTGGAAAATGTTCATGCATAGAGCTGAGGAGCTGTTCCCAAACTTGGACCTGAGTAGTGTGACAATAGGCGAGGATGATGTGGCCCAGACCCCCCTGGACGAAGGCGTTGAAGAAGAGGATCTAGCATCCAGCGAGGAAGAGTAGCCAAGGAGAAGAAGATCTGGGCGTGCTCTGTGGTTTTTTTTTTTTTTTTTTGGTTGTAAACACATTGTAAAGGAATAAATGAAGGTATGGAGAATTTAACTGTAATGAAGTTGTGTACAAAGATTATTTAATTGTAATGGATGAATGTATAGCCAGTTGAATTTTGTGTATTTTGCTTATGCTGCCAGTGTGAGTGAAATGTTGTGATTAAAACTGGTCAAAAAGATTGGGTCAATAAAAAGATCGTGTAATGTGAAAGTTAAACATCATGAATGAAATGTTTATTTTGCGGAGTGCGATTGGAGTTGTATGAAAATTGAAAAGATAATGGAAAAAGTGGAGTAGGAGGCAGGTTGTAAATTGTAACTAACTAGTTGGCAAATAATCTGATCATTAGATGAAATACGTGAGAGTATATGGAGGATTTAACTCGGTTGTATTGTAACTAACTAGTTGGCAAGACGTGATCCTAGAACTGTGAAGAAGCTTCAGAATGTGACTAAGTGTTGAAAATGTGGTGCTGCTGGGCGTTGAAGTGTTCAGTCAGGCTGAGGCTTTTGAAGTGCTCAGTCTGGTAGGGACCTTCGAAGTGCTTGGTCTGGCAGAGGCCTTCGAAGTGCTCGGTCTGGCCGAGGCTTATGAAGTGCTCGGTCTGGCCGAGGCTGTTGAAGTGCTCGGTCTGGCCGAGGCTTTTGAAGTGCTCCGTTCGGCTGAGGCTTTTGAAGGGCTCGGTCTGGCCGAGGCTTTTGGAGGGCTCGGTCTGGCCGAGGCTTTTGAAGTGCTCGGTCTGGCCGAGGCTTTTGAAGTGTTCTGTTTGGCTGAGGCTTTTGAAGTGCTCGGTCTGGCCGAGGCTTTTGAAGTGCTCGGTCTGGCCGAGGCTTTTGAAGTGCTCGGTCTGGCCGAGGCTTTTGAAGTGCTCTGTTTGGCTGAGGCTTTTGAAGTGTTCGGTCTGGCCGAGGCTTTTGAAGTGCTCGGTCTGGCCGAGGCTTTTGAAGTGCTCTGTTTGGCTGAGGCTTTTGAAGTGCTCGGTCTGGCCGAGGCTTTTGAAGTGCTGCAAGTGGAAAAGTTATTGGGGCCACATAAAAACAATTGAATTACGAAAACCGAGGCCATCAGTCGGGATTTACATTATGTATGGAAAGGGGAATACAACAATGTTGACAATACAAAATATGAACTTATTGGTAGTAACGCTTCAAATGTTCTGCATTCCAGGGATGGGGCAGGTCTCGGCCTTCCATGTCTTGAAGTCGGTAAGTGCCTGGTCGTGGTCGGGCTTTCACAACGTAGGGCCCCTCCCATTTGGCTGCCAGTTTGCCCTCGGTTGGATTCTTTGTGGCAAGAGTCACTTCTCGCAAGACAAGGTCCCCCACGGAGAACTCTCGTGGTCGAACTCGGCGGTTGTAGTGTGTTCTCATTTTCTGCTGGTACGAAGCCAATCTGATGGCAGCGGTCTCTCTGAGCTCTTCGACGAGGTCCAGGTCTGTTCGGTGGAGTTTGTCGGCTGCGGCCAGATCCGGATATAAAATCCTGGGAGTGGGCAAACCAACTTCTACCGGAAGCGAAGGTGGCGGCCCATAT
>NW_021030560.1:61473-99057 GCF_004153795.1 Camellia sinensis | reverse complement strand
TGGCTGACCATAAAGCCCAAAAATTTGCCAGACCCTACGCCAAAGGCGCACTTTTCTGGGTTGAGCTTCATCTGGTACTTGCGCAAGGTGGCGAAGGTCTCTCGTAAGTCAGTGAGGTGATCGGAGGAATATTTGCTTTTGACTAGCATGTCGTCAACGTAGACTTCCATATTCCGGCCGATTTGGTGATAGAAAACGGTATTAACCAGCCGTTGATAGGTGGCCCCAGCATTCTTCAACCCGAACGGCATTACACAATAGTGGCAGGTACCTCGGTCGGTAATGAATGATGTGTGTTCCCGATCAGATGTGTGCATCAGGATTTGGTTGTACCCAGAGAAGGCATCCATGAAGCTGAGCATTTGATGACTGGCCGTGGCGTCGACTAGCAGGTCTATGCAGGGGAGGGGGTAGCTGTCTTTGGGGCAAACTCGGTTCAGGTCAGAGTAATCGACATAGAGTCGCCATTTGCCATTGTGTTTGTGGACGAGGACCACGTTGGACAACCACCTAGGATAGTCCACATTTTTGATGAATTGGACCTCGAGGAGTTTGTCAACTTCGGCGGCTATGAGGGTGTTGCGCTCCGGATGGAAAATGCGTTGCTTCTGGCGGTGGGGTCGAAAGTGGGGTTCGATGCTGAGGCGATGGGTTATGAAGGAGGGGTCGATGCCTGGCATGTCAGAATGGGTCCAGGCGAATACATCTCTGTGCTCGGTCAGGAGAGCAGTAAGGTCGGCCTTGACTTGGGGAGGTAATTGGCTGCCAATCTTGGCGGTTCTGATTGGGTTGGTGGGATCAATGTTAACTTCAATAAGTTCCTCTACAGGTTCACCTCTGACCAGCTCATCCTCATCTCGGACGTCAAGCCCTTCGATGATCATGGCCTCTTTTAACTTGACTTCCTTGAGCGAGGCGACATAACACTCCCTGGACACGGTCTGCTCTCCTTTGACAGTACCGACACCGAGATCGGTAGGAAATTAGATGGCAAGATGATATGTAGATGTGATGGCTTGGAAGGCGTTGAGGGTTGTGCGGCCGAGGATGATGTTGTAAGCAGAGGGGCAGTCGACCACAAGGAAAGTGAGCAACTTAGTGGTCTGCCGTGGGTGCTCGCCAATGGTGATAGGTAGATCGATGGAGCCGATGGAGGTAATGCGGTCGCCGGTGAAGCCGACCAGAGGGGTTTAGAGAGGAGACAAGCTCTCTTCTCCAATCTTGAGCTGGCGGAAGCAATTGAGGAAGATAATGTCTGAAGAGCTGCCGTTGTCTACGAGGACTCGTCTGACTTTGTAGTTGGAGAGGATGGCGGAAATGACAAGGGGGTCATCATGTGGGTAACGGACTCCTGCACAGTCGGTGTCGGTGAAGGTGATGGGTTCGATCCATTGTTTTGACTGTTTGGGAGGTCGGTCCACCGTCGCCACTGCTTTGTCTGAGCCTTGTCTGATTTTTCTGAGTTCTACCTTCTGAGCTGAGCGGGATGGCCCCCTGCAAGCAAGGCCCCCCGAAATGACTCTGATTTCTCCAACTGGTGGAGGGGGATTGCCCGGAGGCCGAGGCTGTGGTGGGGGGTGATCGTGGCCTTCGTTTGGTGGGGCTGGATTGCGGGGCGGTGTGCGTCGGCGATTGTTCCTGGGATGGTCAGTTCTTTGTCGCTGTGGGGGACGGGGGTCTGTGAATCGGCTGAGGCGGCCCTGGCGGATGAAGGTCTCGATCTGGTCTTTGAGGTTAATGCACTCGTCGGTGGTATGGCCATGGTCTTGGTGGAAGCGGCAGTATTTGGACTGATCTTTCCGGGTGGAAGGGTTTCGGGACGGTAGGGGCCATTTGAGGGGGTAGTCCCGCTGGATCTGATTGAGGACGTGCTCCATGGGGGAGTTGAGAGGGGTGTACCGCTCGAACCGACCGGGCGGTCGGGTCAGAGTCGACCGGTCAGTTCGGGGGGGCGGTCATTATAGTGGAGTGTTTGGCTATTATACTGGGCGGTTCTGGGCTCGGAGTCTTTCCTCTTTTCTCTGGGAGTCGGATTTTAGGAGTCGGCTCTTGCCGAGCGGCCAGGGAATCTTCGGCATTCATGTATTTCTGGGCTTTGGACAGTAGAGCTGCCATGGTGGTTGGAGGGTTTTTGGAGAGGGAGAAAAGGAAATCAGACGACCGCAGGCCGGCCATAAAGGCGGTGAGGATGACCTTGTCGTCATTCTCCGCTACTTGAAGGGCTTCGGTGTTGAAGCGGGTGACAAAGCTGCAGAGCGACTCCCCCTCGGTCTGATGAATGTTAATGAGCTGGGTAGCTGGGCGCCTCTGACGCTGGGCTCCAATAAAATGGCTCAGGAAGGAGTCACTGAGGTGTTGAAAGGTAAAGACGGAGTCCGAGGGTAGCTGGCTAAACCACAGCCGAGCTGATCCCTTTAGTGTCACTGGAAAAGCTCGGCACATGATCTCGTCAGGGAAGGCATGGAGGACCATGAGAGTGCGGTAGGTTTCCAGATGGTCGACTGGGTCCGTCGTGCCATCGAAGGAGTCAATGGTAGGCATCTTGAACTTGGCAGGCAATGGTTTGTCGCGGATGGAGGCAACAAAAGGCGAGTTGGTGGTGGCTGAGGGTTTGTGTTGAATATTCTGCATGACCCCTTGTAGTTGGAGTTTCATAGCTCGGATTTCAGCGTCCCAGAGGGGGGTGGTGTCGCCATGGTCGGCCAATGGAGGCTGGACGCTGCTAGCTTCCCCCTCAGGGGTCAGTACTGCAACCGGCGGGCGTGGAGGTGGTATGTTTTCATGTTGGGGAGGAAGGTGCTGCGAACCTTCTGGGTTAGGTGGAGGGGGCTGTGGAGCGAGATGGTCTGGGGCTGTTTCTTGGTTGGGTGGAACGTTTGGAGGTGGAACGGGGGGGTTTCTTTGGAGTAACGCATTGATCAGGGCCTGGTTTTGCTCGGCCATGCGGTTAATGCTGTTGGTGAGCTCGATGATGTACTGTGGTGGGTTGGTTGGGTGGGAGGGATCTGTTTGGTGATCGGCGGCGTTGTGGTGAGAAGCCATGGACCTAGTCGTGACCATACACTTGGACGGGCAAGAGGGGAAGGTGATGGTGAGAAGGGAGGGCTCCGGCGGTAGTGAACACAACTAGCGCACGAATAAACCACTAATTTCCCACAGACGGCGCCAACTGATGAGGTTATGAGTTTCTGCTTCCCGGGTAGATGGGTCGGACCGGTCCAGGCTCTTCAGACTCTGGCTCAGGGTGATGACTCCGTCAAGTGTCCTGCATGCAAGCCCAGAGGGGAACGGGGTAGTCCCCCAGTGAACCCTCCAGTGTGAGAATTAGTAGAGTAGGAGAAAAACTGTGTAGAGAGAGATCGAGAGAGAGAGATAGCTTAACCTTATTCTTGTCCTCCTCCCCTTCCTTATATTCTTTAGTTATCATTTTTCCTGTCTCTTGTGACGTGCTTTTCTTCGCCGAAAGCCTGTGTCGTAGCTTACCTTGTTCAGGGTGATGGAGGCTCTGTTCCGGCCGGGGGGGGTGCTGTCGTAATAAATGCTGTGATGGGATGCATTAATGGTGATGTGTTGTGATAATAACTCTGCAGATCTTTGTCTGCTGATGTGGCCCGTGTCCCACCTGCCATGTGCCCAAATGCCATTGGCCCTCCATGTCTAGATGGCCTCCAGCTGTCCTGGGCTTTGCCAACCGGGTTATGCCATTGGTCCCAAGCGATGGGTTTGGGGTGGTTTACTGTGGGCCGTATGCCTTGTGGGCCTATCCATGTCAGTTCACAACTGAGGTTTTTTCACCTTCTCACTTTTGTGTTGTTTATTTCTATTTTTGTGCTGTCATATGATCATCTACCTCAAAACCCTTTTCTTTATTTTACCAATTTTGGAGCTTTGCCACAGGCCGGCGAAAGAACAATAGAGGGCTTTCGTTTTGTTCATCAATAGTCAAAATTTGATTGAATCTAGCCATCCAACATTGCATATAAACAAGCTTGGCTTGATTTAGAGGCTTTTAAATAACATATTTGACACGTGTAGTACTTCCTGGAGGTTCTGCATTTATATGCAATCAAAGTGCACAGGAAGCTTGAATATATATCAGACAAGAAATTATGTGCAAGAAGGGATCAAAAGTTTATTCATACTCAGCAAATTGGTAAAACGATTGACCCTAAATACTAAGACTATTGGCATTGAGATGGTCATATGCATGTCACTATAGTCCTAGGAAAGGTAAAGATAGGTGGTTCTGTTGGGTCATGTTTCTATATTTACATTTTCAGGACTTTAGTACCAAAGGAACTTGATGGTTATGTATAAAATATATATTAGCCTTTTTTTTTTGGTTTTGAAAAGTTAAATTTGTTCTTTTGTCATCAAACAATCCTGAAAATGAAAACACATTTTGCAATTTTTCGCCTTTACTTTGTTCAATCATCTGCCGAATGGAATTGGTCCATTGTTGTCTAATGGTTGGTATTTAGCCAGACTCATTTGGAATGAAATCGGCTTTATTTGCTTGCACTATTTGCATGGTTTGAAGTTTTTTAATCTTTCTTTTTAATATCTGTTGGTGATAATTACAAATAACACACTAGAAAATACAAATAATAAAATTACAATAACTTATTATCAGGGCTGAGGCGCAGGAAACTCTTTCTCTTTAAGGAGATTCAAGCCCTCTGCGGTTAGGCAAAGCTTCACACCGGTGCAGCAGAAAAAACCTTGACTTGTCCCCCCCAGGATACAACAGCCCGACTAAGTCGTATGGTTAACCAATACTGCACGATTGGTTGAACCCAAAGCTTTATCACACACACCCTTTTTTATTTGCCTAATAATCTCACTCAAGACATAACCAAAGCAACCCAAAACTTCTTCACCTCTCATGTATATATATCTAGATAGGACACTAGCTCAAAATATATAGTAGATAAAGCTTGGAAGTTGCCTTGGTGGATAAGGAACGGATGAAAACTTGGATGGATAAGCTACAGGAGACTTGGCCAAGACCTTGGAGTGGATAAGATTGGTGGACTTGATGAAGACTTTGGATTGCTTAACTTCCAAGTCTTGGAATGGATAGGAGAGAAGACTAGAAGAAGACTTGGATAGATAAGGCTAGCAAAGACTTAAGAGAAGACTAGAATGGAAACCAATAACACATGATAATATTAAAATACCTGCTAACAATATCTATATACAATCATCGCTGTCAACATTGTTCAGAACATCTCGAGTGATACCAAGAGATTGTAGGATTCTAATTTTTTTAATTATTTAAAATGAAATTAAAAATGGATTCGACAAATATTTTTAAATTTTTGGGTATTAACATAATCATAATCTATTGATGAGAGCCTCTATGAGGTGGGCAGAAATTTTTTGTAATACTTTCTCTATCCAGTGGAAATGTGCCATGTGTCTTGCTCTGGTAGCTAAAAGCTGTAGTTTCATTTACTACTAATGTATTTTAATTTCGTAGTTTTTTTTTTTTTTTTTTTTTGAAACTGTTTTGAAGAATTCATGTTGCTAAAAATAGTTTAGCTTGTATCAAGTCTATCACTAACATCGAGCTTTATGTTCCAGCAAACATTTTCGATATGAAAAATATTGGAGTTTCAACCCCAACATTGGAGGAATGGTGCAAGTCCAACGATTGATATATTTCACAATTGAATCAGGTGAGTCCCTTCTAATAACCCCCCCTTAACAGGTTGTATGAATGTACAGTGTAAGATGGTTTTTGGCATTTTTGCATGGGAAAAAAGGAGAAGAGGATATGTTTTGCTGATTTCTCTGTTGGGGTAAGCACAGAACAGTTTATCTTAGTCAGGAATGAACAAATATGTATTTTTTTGTGTGTGTTAGTAATTGAATTGGCATCTCAATCATGCTTGAGCTGCTAGTTTTAAAACACAAAATTTGTATTTGTTTCTTAAACTATATTTCGAGATTGCATACTTTCATATCTTAATGAGGTCATTTCTGCAGGGATTGAACTCCTCAGATAGTGCATGGAAGTTGATTGATAAATTGAAGCGGATGAAATGAACGAAAAACAGAAGGAAAACATGAACAATATAGAGAGAAAAAATTCTCTGAAATTTTATAATTTAAAAACAACCGAATAGTTTCAAAGGCTTACTGTTCAATTTATTCCAAACAATACTTGGTGATCAATTCACAATCCACACAAAGATTACATAAACTCAAATATTGTCAAAAATAGTAGATTTGAGCTGGGCTCAAATTTGAAATCTAAAATATAAAAGAAACTCAGGAAAAAAAACGTGACTCAAAATGGATTTATTTAGGCCTTGAAATTAAGTACTTAAAATATTTTTTAAAAAAAATTAGAAAATCAACAAAGCTTACTAAAGCCTGCCTGACAAAAAATTACAACTTTCATAATGGGGGAAAAATAAATACTATCACAAAAGGTATCAAACTCCTCTCTATAAGAGTTGAACCGAAACTTTACAAAATTGATGGCTTTGAAAAATCAACAAACGATCAAACTGATCAAATTATTTCATAAAGTCGTTATGAATTACCGGTGCATCATTAACTCTTGAAAGCACTTTGGGCATTGTCTAATGGTACATATAGCATCATTGAAAATGATGTCTGAAAAGGGTTTGGCTTGAAACTGGTCCATGAGCAACTACTTTATTGATAGAAATCTATTAAGTATTTAGAAAATTGTGGATAAACCACCACCCAAAACCCCATAATATTTTAAAACTTGTTTCTTTTACTATACTACCCTTATATCTATCAGCTCTCCTATTAAGCCATCCTCACAGTATATTTCAGAGTAAAATTTTACTCTAAATCAGAGTAAAGTTTACTATGATTCAAAGTAAAATTTTATATCGTTAAGCAAATCAACATGTTTTTAATCAGAGTAAAATTTTACTGTTACAAAAAATAAAATACATACTAAATAAACGAACCATAGTCAAATTTTACTCTTAGATCTATTAACAAATTAAAAAAAAAAAAAAGCCAATTGGAAACAACAAGGCGATATCTACAGTTCAAATTCATGTTCTTGGAGGTATTACAACTACCTTCGCTGCTTCGTCTTCCAAGCATTTGAGTGGAAAATTGTCACGACCCAAACCTGCCCCTAAGGATTTAGCATCGTAACCGGCCAGTAATCCGTAATTACCAAAGGCCTGCTAACAGTAATAACAATAGTATAGAGTAAGGGGCTGGCGGAAGACAAACAGTAAACAAAAGATGTCCAATGAGCTGTGAAAATCTGAATGGAAAAAGACTTTTATGGACTAGTCCGCATTCAACCATAAACATATTTACATATCGGATACACATAACATACGGTTAGGGATCCAATCCCTTTTACCATAATTGTACAGTCAAAAGTCTTAAACATTCATTATAAAACAGAGACAAAATGGTGAATCAGAAACACCCCAAAAACAGCCTTGGCTTGAGGAGACTCGGAACCTCGAAGTGAGGCACGACGGTTGGCTTGACAAAACGTGAGCTTAACTTGACACTTCTAGCTTCGGTCCGGTGCCTGGCCACCTACATATATATATGAACAGTGAGCTAAAGCCCAGTGAATAACAACTGTGTAAAAGGGTTAAGAATGAATGTCCTTTCAGTAATTAAAATAGTCATTTATCAGTAGATCAGATATTCAGTCAGTGCCTCATATTTCATGCCATATCAGTCAATTAGAAATCATAACAATTATATGTGGTACATCTAATAGCAAAACAGTACAGTAGGTCTTAATAGACCGAGCAGTCAGTTGATGGCCATCAAACAGTAAACAGTAGTAGTTCCAAACATTGGAACTGACAGAGATCTCTGTAACAGTAGCAGTAATAGTAACAGTAACAGTAAGTTGCTATGGATGCCACGAATACAGTTTACAATTAGAACAAACATTCATTCAGTAAACAATGTCATTTTAGAAAGTAGTACAAGCAATTGTTCAGAAATAATTATAATTGAACGTATCTTTACAACATTATTACTCACAGATTACTGGGCTATAGGCAGGCTAATCAGCGTCCTCGGGTGCCAACCCTACATAGCTGCAGAAAGAACACACACTAAGTACACACTCAGGATTAACAACTTAGCCCCTAATTGGCTTGGTGTGGTTCTATAACATTATCTTCATTAAGATGCCTTGAACATGACCTAGGAATGCCTAGGATGGGATGAGAATGCAAAAATGTACTTTAAAACACTTTTCAAAATTTGCTGGAAACAGGGGTCTCGCTTGAGCGTAGCTTTTTTCGCTCGAGCGAGCTTACCCAAACAGAGGGGTCGCTCGAGCGTAGACACCCTCGCTCGAGCGGTCTGTAAAAATGCAAAAAGTACTGGTTGTTAAAAATCTCCACTCGATGTTCACTCGATCGTGAGACACAATTCCTCGCTCGAGCGTGTGTCTGCACATGCAAAAACCTGAGAGCTTGTAATCTACGCTCGAGTTAGCATTCCGTCGCTCGAGCGGAGCTCTGAACACAAAGGTGGTCACTCGAGCGTGGAATCCTTCGCTCGAGCGTGGAAGCCAAAATCTGGATTTTCCAGATTTGTTTTCAAAGCTCAAACAAGAATCAAACATATCAAAACTTAACCTTTTAGGCCAATTTTCTGGAAAACACTTATAAACCCATGATACAACATGTTTTGAAGATCATTTTATGAAATCAAAGCCTAAAAGTATGTCAATTGAACACAATTTTGAATGAAACTTTAAGAACAATGCAAGAACATAACATGCAAGAGTTCTCATGAACTCTAATGCTCCAAAACATGATCAAATGCAAGATTGAACTCTAAAATATGGTGAATTCTTGAACCACAACTAAAATATGAACATGCATGTAGGCTTTTCATGAAAACAACCTCAAAATGGACATGCATGCATAAATTCACTCTCAAATCAACACTTTAAGCAAATTCTTGACTCTATTCACCAATTGAACATAATTTCAATGAAACCTTCATGAACAATGCATGTAACAACTTCAATTCATGGTTAAAGGGATGAATTTCCTACCTTAAGTCTTGGATTCCAAGTATGGTAGCCTAATTTTGCAAGTTCTCTTCAATTTCTCTAAATTCACACAAAATTTCTAGATGAATTCAATTTTCTCCCACTCTCTCTCTTACTCACAGTTTGGTCTAGAAAATGGAGAATGGTGTGAGTTAGGCTCCAAACAAGGTTTGTAAAGGTGGCGCACTCAATGGCAAAAATGTAATAACTCAAGCTAATGTAATTTAACATTGTTTATTCTAATTCTATCATTCCAAATTGAATTTTAATTAAACCTACTATAAAATCACATAATTCCTAATTAGCATATAACACCAATCAATTTCTGAATCAGTTGCCAATAAGGCTTTTAATTTGCAATTCGAAATTAAAACATGAACAGATCATTCGATAACAAACAGATAGAAATGCATTTAAAACAACACACTTATGTAATCAATTTAGGATCTCATCACAATCAATTACTTATCATGCTTAGTCACAATTTAACGCTAATCAGAGGTGAGGGTTGTCACAAAAATCTCCACGAACAGTGTTCTTCGACCAGCGACTCAACAGTAGCAGTAGCAATAGCACAGTGTCGTTCTGATTTTTGAAGTTGAAGAAGAGTGAGAGGAGAAGAAGTTGAGGTTGTGGAGGATCGGTTAGGGTGGTGGTGGTGAGGTAGATCGGCAGCGATGGAGAGAGGTAGATCTGTTCAGAGGCAGATCAAAAACAACCTCAACCTCACGTGTGAGCGACGAAGGATGCAGCGACAGAGTTGAGCTCGGCGGAGGAAGCAGTTGAAGATGATGATGATAAGACTAAGAAAAGAGAAAGAGGAACAAGCCAGAGGGATAGGAAGATTTAGTTGATGGTATAATAGTCTGATAAACTATTTAAATAATAAATTTTATCCTTTATACAAGACTTTATAATTATGAGAGGGTTTTGAAAGTATAATTTTTTTCTTTGTCTTTTTAACAATAGAAGAAAGGTAAGAGGGATTTACCACCAAATTTCCCTTTTATCTTTGAGATTTATTGTTAAGGCACAATAAGCTTTGATCGAAGGGTTCATTGGACTGTAAATAGGATTGAGCTGAAATGGGCTCGGATTCACTTTGGACCTGTAAACACCGTTCATGGGCCCATTGGTAGGCTAGTAAGGTACACAGGCCCAAGCCAGAAGACATGTCATAGATAGGCTTATTGGGCCAGAAGGAATTCTCTTTCTTCCTATTTTGAATGTATACTATACCCACCATCATCAAAAATTAGTAGGTACTCCTTACCAATTATTATTTATTATACTTTTTTATATTCCTCAATCATTCAACAAAAAATTATAATATACCACATTCCCTATCAATTATAATACCATGGAACACCACGTAGCTATACTTCTGAAATACCCAATAATCACTCATCAATCATATGATACAAAGGAAATCTCAATATATCTATATATATATATATATTTTAAGGAATGCATTAAGGGACATAGAATATTGCATGACATTTTTTTTTTCCTTCTCTTTCCCACTTCCAATAATATAATGATAAATCAAGAAAAAATTTGTCTTTAGTTTTTCAAAATGAATTGATATATTTTTTTAATTTGTCTTGGATAAATGAAAGCTATTCCGGTTACAAGTCAAATTCAAAATTTTGAGATAATAGTTCTAAACTTTATTCTTTTAAGATTAAAAGAATAAAATAATTTAAAAGATTATATTTACTTTTGTTTTTTTGTCTATTTATCTATTTATCCACTATCTATTTATGTGTTTTTTTTTTAATATCTACATGTCATTTATCTATCTACTAATTTGTTTATCTGTTCAACACTACCACCACTTGCCGTCCCCAACAATTTTTATGGCCATTTCTCAATGACTCTTCCATAGCTGATAGTGGTTTGATAGTTCAAGAACCATCAAGTGACAGTGCAGTTAAAATCGAAAAGAAAAGAAAATTTCAAACAATAATTTTGTTCTTTTAACTAAATGATTTCATTAATTATATTCTTATCTCCATAAGAGATCAATATTTAGAAATAGATTTGTTACCAATAAAGTTTAAATTAAAAAATTATGCTTATTGAATCAATTTAATTTTTTTTTATAAATAATGTTGGACCATTTTAATATCTTTTATTTATTTATATATTTTTTTTGTTCATGACTATTCTTTTGTTTTGTTCATGAATCTCATTTTGTTCATGAATGGAGATTCATTGTTTTGGTGTCCTTTTGTCTTGTTCATGAATGGAGATTAATTAGAATTCATGAACTTGGTAGTGAGTTAATATTTGGATACACTCTCCATTTTCTTTAGGTTCATGGTCATTATTATTTTTTGATATATTTTGTAATGTCCTAGTGGCCTATAAATAGTTCCTCTCTTTTACTATTTTCTACACCAACATACCAACTATTTTCTATACTTGAGAGATTACTAGCAAAGAAGGGTGTTTTTCTTGGTAGAGCTTTGGGTTCATCATCTTGTGCAGAGTTGGTCTGAACCATACGACAAGTGGTTGGACTATTATATCCTGGAGAGGACAAGTCATAATTTTGTGACTGCTGCATCGGTATTTGGGTCATTCCTACCGTAGTGGGCTTGATCTCCTTAAAGAAAATGAGATATCTGTGCCTCAACCTGATTTATTTGTATCTCATTTTCTTTGCATTATTTATCAATAAAATATATTTTTTCTGGTATTTTCACCAACAATTTTAAGGAAATCAACCATGGATCAAGTACAAAAAAAAAAAAAAAAAACCAATGATGGAATTGGATATCTCAACAAGCTAGCCTTTCAAGTTTAAGGGAGTTCATTTTAAGAGGTGGAAATGAAAAGTTTTTTTTTACCTTAGTCTTTTGAAAGTTGCATATGTTCTTACCGAGGAGAACCCCAACAAAATCCCAACTGATGAGATGAATGATGAAGACTACGAGGCACATGCAAAAGTGGCTTCCTATAATATAGATGAGTATAAATGTCGTTGTTATCTCTTAAATTTCCTTACTGATTAATTTTATTATTATTACTATGACACCACTTATACTTTGTCTTCTATTAATTTTTGGCATGCTCGCTTGTGTCATATTAACAGTATATATGTTGGAATCATGAGTAATTTATGATTAATTCCTGAAGTGACAAAAAAATTTGAGAAATGTAAAGTTTGCAGTAAAACAAAAATTATCAAGAGGCCTCATAAAAGTGTTGAAAAAAATACCGAATTGCTAGAATTATTTCATATTGATTTGTGTGAGTTTGAAGGAATTTTAACCCGAGGTGGTAACCGATATTTTATCACTTTTATTGATGATTTTTCTAAATACACAAATGTATATTTATTAAAAAATAAAAGTGATGCTTTTGAAAAATTTAAAGAATTCCTGCTTGAAGTGGAAAATCAATTCGGTAAAAAAATTAAGAGAATTAGAAGTGATAGAGGTCGGGAGTATGAATCTCTTGGATTCAACTCTTTTGTTCAGTCATTGAGAATTATTCATGCTACTACTCCACCATATTCACCTTCATCTAATGGCGTAGCCGAAAAAAAAAATAGAACGTTAATTGACTTGACGAATGCTATTCTTATTGATTCAGATGCCCCCTCAAATCTTTGGGACGAGGCTATTTTGACGGCTTACCATGTGATAAATAGAGTGCCACACAAAAATATTAAAATTGTACCTTATGAGTTGTGGCGGGGGCATAAACCAAATCTAAATTATTTGAGGGTTTGAGATTGTTTAGTTTTTATGAGGCTTGCAGATCTTAAACGACCTAAATTAGGTGAACGAGCTACCACCTGTGCTTTTCTTGGGTATGCGTTGCATAGTACAGCTTATAGATTTTTTGATATGAAAAATAATATTATTTTTGAATCAGGTGATGGTATTTTTCATGAAAATAAATTTCCTTTCAAATCTAGAAATAGTGGGGGTCAAATAATTTCTGAAAATATTTTATCCATGCCGCTCTTCTACTCCTTGTCAAGTTTTTCAAGAATAAGAAAATTTTCAAATCCAACCAATAAGAAGTAAACGAACTAGAGTTGAAAAAGATTTTGGCCCTAACTATTATCTTTACAATGTGGAAGAAATTTCTCTTACGGCGCAAGAAGCTTTATCATCACCTGATATTATTTTCTGGAGAGAGGCTGTAAATGATGAGATAAATTCACTACTTTCAAATAAAACATGGAAGCTAGTAGATTTGCCTCCAGGTTGTAAAACTATTGGGTGTAAATGGATTCTTCGTAAAAAACTTAAACCGGATAGAACTATAGATAAATATAAAGTGAGGCTTGTCGCTAAAGGTTTTAAGCAACAAGTTGATCTTGATTTCTTTGATACTTTTGCTTCGATTACTAGAATTACATCCATTAGACTGTTGATAGCAGTGGCTATAATTCATGATTTAAAAATTCATCAAGTGGATATGAAAATAGCATTTTTAAATGGAGATCTAGATAAGGAGATTCACATAGACCAACCCGAAGGCTTTGTGGAGCCTGGCCAAGAAAGTAAGGTGTGTAAGCTAACTAAATCTCTTTATGGTTTAAAACAAACTCCTAAACAGTGGCATGAGAAAATTGATTCATGCATGCTTGAGAATGGCTATAAGACTAATGAATGTGATAAGTGCATATATTATAAAACTTGTGAGAATGCATATGTAATTATTAGCTTATATGTGGATGATCTACTTATCTTTGACTCTAATTTGCATATTATAAATGAGACTAAAATATGCTTAATAGCCACTTTGATATGAAAGATCTTGGTGAAACCAATTTTATTTTGGGAATTGAAATTACCAAGACTAATGATGGCATTTTTCTTAATCAGTCGCATTATGTTGAGAAAATTTTAAAGAAATATAATTTTCTAGACTGCAAACATGTTGCTACTCCTTTTTATGCAAGCATACATTTATTTGTTGTAACAAATGAAAAAGAAGTGATTAATCAAAAGGAATATGCTAGCATGATTGGTAGTTTGAGATATGCTACTGACTGTACTAGACCTGATATTGTATATGCTGTTGGAGTACTTAGCAGGTTTACTAGCAAGCCAAGTCGAGATCATTGGCTAGCCATGGGAAGAATTATGAGATATTTATTTGGAACAAAAAATTATGGTTTGTTTTATAACAAGTATCCCGCGGTACTTGAGGGATATAGTGATGCCGATTGGAACACTTTGTCAGGTGATTCTCTCTCTACCTCGGGTTTTATTTTTACCTTAGGTGGTGGTGCTATATGATGGAAGTCTAAAAAATAAACTATAGTTGCTAATTCTACAATAGAAGCTGAGCTTATAGTGTTAGCTTCAGCATGTGAGGAAGCGAATTGGTTGAGAGATTTGTTACATGAAATTCCTTTTTGGGAAAAACTAATTCCACATGTATTAATTCGTTGTGATAGCACTGCTGCTATTGGTAGAGTGAACAACCATTTTTATAATAGTAAATTCAAACATATTCGAACGAAATACAGTAATGTGAGATCCTATTTGAGTAATGACATCATAACTGTGAATTATGTAAGATCTTGTGATAATCTTGCAGATCCATTAACCAAGGCCTTGGCGAGAGATAGGGTCTAGAATACATCGAGGGGGATGGGTTTGAAGCCTATAAAATCATAAACCATGTATGACGATACCCAACCTAAGGACCAGAGATCTTGTAACTACGTTCAATGGGAAGAACGAATCATATGGTGATTGTAAAAATGCACTCTTTAATATTTTGTTATCCATCCCTATGATGTAAATGCATTTGTCTTGTAATGTTGGAGGGTTGAGTTTTTATACTCTTAATGAAATTTTGTAGCTCTTGTTGAGTGGGGTGTGTAAATTACAGGAACATCCTTGACATATTTCACCAATGTGAGCATGAAAGTGGGGTCGCTTTTTATGAGAACAAGGCTTATTCTCAAATATGCTCATGAAAACTGGAATAAGCACAAGACCGTAATGTGCTAATTATTAAAAGCTCATGTCAACACTTGGATTATTATGTGTGAGCAGTAATATTTTATTTCCTCTAAACAGCTATAGTTCAAGTCTGAGACCACTTCCGACTCTAGAGTAGAGATTGTTGTTTCACTAATGAAGGTTCAATGCAGAGCACACCTTCATGATGCATACTAGTCTATCTTTGTTTGGTAATCTTTCTTGTCCTTGTTGATATTAAAATGAGTGGGACATTATTGAACTATTTTAATATCTTTTATTTATTTATATATTTTTTTTGTTAATGAATCTTCTTTTGTTTTGTTCATGAATAGAGATTCATTGTTTTGGTGTCCTTTTGTCTTGTTCATGAATGGAGATTAATTAGAATTCATGAACTTGGTGGTGAGTTAATATTTGGATACACTCTCCATTTTCTTTAGGTTCATGGTCATTATTATTTTTTGATATATTTTGTAATGTCCTAGTGACCTATAAATATTTCCTCTCTTTTATTCTTTTCTACACCAACACACCAACTATTTTCTATACTTGAGAGATTACTAGTAAAAAAGGGTGTTTTTCTTGGTGGAGCTTTGGGTTCATTATCTTGTGTAGAGTTGGTCTGAACTATACGACAAGTGGTCGGGCTGTTGTATCCTGGAGAGGACAAGTCATAGTTTTGTAACTGCTGCATCGGTATTTGGGTCATTCCTACCGCAGTGGGCTTGATCTCCTTAAAGAAAACGAGATATCCGTACCTCAACCTGATTTATTTGTATCTCATTTTCTTTGCATTATTTATTAATAAAATATATTTTTTCTGGTATTTTCACCAACAAATAATATATATATATATATATAAAGTATCTTATAAAATGAATAATTTGAATTACTCTCTTTGTCTCAAAATATTGGTTCTTTTTGGGGAATCCAACTTTTTTTGGTAGTATAATTATTACACTTTAAAAAAGTTGATTTTCCAAAATTATCCTTTTGATAGTACATTTTTTGAGAATCTCAATGTCATAATTGTACTTTTTATATTGTTTACACTTTAAAAAAGTTGATTTTTCAAAATTATCCTTTTGATAGTACATTTTTTGAGAATCTCAATGTCATAATTGTACTTTTTATATTGTTTATTAATTTAAAAGAAGGACAAAATAAGAAATTTATATTATTTTTGTACTTGATTTTTGAAGATGAACTAATATTTTGGGACAATGAAAAATGAAATAAGGGACTAATATTTTGGGACGGAGAGATTATAAAAATATGACATGTGGTATCACACACCAACAATAAATCTACATGTAAAAGGTAAATTCCTCGTTTCAAAATATTTGCTTTCTTTGGTATAAGTTTTCAAAAATTATTTTTAGATAAGTTTTCGTCTGTCATGTATTTAAAAAGTTAAAAAAAAAACCTAAAATATGAAAAAAAAATCACTAAAAATAAACTAAAACTTGAATAAAAATGTACACAAATTTTTGTTCGAATCTTCATTTGTTTTTAATGATTTTTTTAAAAAATTTAGTCAATTTATTTTAATTTTAAGATATATCTTAATAATATACATCTAAAAAATATCTTAAAAAAATAATTTAAATATAAAAAAGCTAAAAATAAATAAAAATTAATTTAAAAAAAATCAAATCCAACACAAATAAATATGTTGCTACATATACATGAAAATATAAATATAATAAGATATTATTAGATAACAACCTTATTATTTTTTATTTTGTTATCATATCTCTATTAATTATTACTAGCCTATCACCCGTGCTATGTACGGAATAATTTTAGATATTTGTATTTGTTTTAGATTTTTTTTAATATATAAATTATGTTTTTTAAGACTTTTTATAAAAATAATTTAACAATCTTATCACTAACAATAGTGTATGGGAGAAGTTGAAAAGGGTACTGCAATAATTATATACGGATTGTATCTATAATTATTTGTATGATGTGATTTTAAATGCTGATCAAGAATTTTTGACCAAATCAATAAATGCAGGCATGTAGAAAGACATGTGGATTGAAAAAAGTTAATAAATGCTGATTAGGGAATTTTGACCAAATTAATAAATGCTGAGGTTTTTTTTTTAAATAAAAAATTTTAAAAATTCAGATTGAGATATTGAAGCTCCTACAGGCCTTGGGGTTTAAAAACCTCATTTTGCTTAATATATAGTACTAACATATCACCCATGCTATGCACTGATTGTGTTTACAATTATCTATATATGTGAATTGCGATTTTTAAATGTCTTTTTTTTTTTTAAATGCCCTCTTTTTTTCCTTTTTTATATTATATTAAAGTTTAATATTTTGATAATAATCATATGTGTTAGACTTTTCAAGGAATTAAATGTCTTTTTTTTATTATATTATATTAAAGTTTAATATTTTGATAATAATCATATGTGTTGGACTTTTCAAGAATTTTTTTTTTATACTTGTTCTTAATGTATTAAAGTGTTATTATGAGGGATAATAATCATATGTGTTGGGACTTTTCAAGAAATTCATATGTGTTGGATTTCAATTTTTTTTTTTTTATGTTTGTTTTTAATACATTAAAGTGTTATTATGAGGGTAGGACTTGGGAGTTGGGAGAAGTTAATAAATGCTAAAGTTTTTTTTTTTAAATCAAAAAATCAGAAAAATTAGATTGAGAGATTGGAACTCCCACAAGGCTTGGGATTAAAAAACTCATTTTGCTTAATATATAGTATAGATAGATTCCTCCTATATTTTACATAAATCGACTAACACAATTGAAATAACACCCAACTTAATTAAAATTTAAAGAAAGGTCCAATTTTTACACTGCCTTTAGGGGTATAATTTTGGCCCGACTCGGCCATCCGGGCTCTAGCTCGGGCTCGGGCCGGGCCCATGTCGAGTCTTGTAGGCTCCCCCCAAAAATCGAGTTGGACCGGGCCAGTACGCGGGCCAAAAAACTAGGCTCAGGTCCAAGCCCAAGTCCATGCTCAAGGGTATTTGGGCTTTGAACGGGCCAGTGGACCTAGGCCTGGGCTTGGGCTCGAGTTTTGAGTGAGCTTAGGCGGGCCTAATTAAATTTTTTTATTTTTTTCATCAAAAATTTATTATTTTTCATTAAAAATAACGTTGAGTCTTGGGTAGACTGGCCTTAAGTTGGGCTTTTGAATGGGTCAAGCAGGCCGGGCCACAAGCTAGGCCGATCCTTAAAACGATGGCCCAAGTCCAAGTCCAAGCCCAAGACCTAGACCTAAGGCTTTCGACAAGACTTGGACCAGAGTCTAAATGAGCCTAAGCGGACCGAACTCACCCCCAAACCGTGAGCGGGCTTCGAGGCCGCCCACGTAAGAGATTCCCCAAACACGCATAGTGACAGACGCAACGAATCTTTATCAACAACTCAACCCCAGCTCAGGAACCTCTGTTTGTGTCCCAAAAATGGCTTCTTCTTCTGATAATCATAAATCCAACAACACTGCACTTCTCGTCATAGATATGCAGGTCTCTCTTTCTCTCTTTCCTCTTAGCTCCAAAATTTAACCCAAACCCTTTTCTTAATTATTATTATTTTTTTTGGGGGGGGTTTCTCTGCAGAAAGATTTCATTTTACCAGATGGTTTGATGCGTGTAGATGGTGGCCAATCTATTGTCCCCAAAGTCATTAATGCCGTTGAATTTGCTCGACGCCGTGGCATCCTTGTAATTTGGGTACCTTTCTTCTCTTCAATCTATCACTTTCTGTTTAGTTTCATACATACTCTGTTAATTTTATTTTTTATTTTTTGATAAATTACAAATACAAATTATCTCGTAGTTTAAAAAATTACGAATAACCTTATTAGAATTTTTTATTTAACACAATTAACTGAAACAATTCGCATTTTAAAAAACTTTAATTGACAGGAGGTAATTTTTAGAATCATTTTAAGCAAACTTAGAGTGTTTTTGTAATTTATCCTTAATTTTTTTTATTCAATTTAATTTTAAGAGTAAATTATAAATAAATTTACTCAAAATACGAATTACCCATGTAGTTCTTAAAAATACATTTCGCTCTTTGACATTTTTAATTTCATAATAAATGGTCAATTTTATTAACAAATTATTAAGTCAATTACTTGTATTTAATGATTTCAAAAATATATTTTAATTAATAATTTAAGTAATTTATTATTGTATAAGAGAACAGTTAGAAATTTTATTTTTTCAGTTAATTCTTTTAAATAAAAAAATTTGGCAATGGGGTATTTGTAATTTGCCGAACTATAAGGGCAATTCGTATTTTAAGCAAATTTCAGGGTGTGTTTGTAATTTGCCCTAATTTTTTCTGTTTAATTTGTTCAATTAATCATGTTCATTTGTTATTTCACTCAAAACGGATGAGAATTTGTGTTATGTGATTGTGTTAAGCTTTGTATTACACTATTACTTTAATGTTTTCTGTATTCTGCTACTTAAAGTTTGATTAATAGCTAACCAAATTAAGTTAGAACTACTCTTCAGTGGATATTAGCTTTTCTATTACACAATTATACTTTAGATTCATGAATAATATCTGAGTAAAATATTGATATGGCATGGCATGGATAGGAAGTGGTGGATTTTAGGAGTTTTAGTCTGATGGGCTCTGAAGTATAGGAACTTTGAAAAACATGTAGTATTTGTACCGGATATTTATCGGCGTATGGTACTTTGTATGATACTTCTGCATACATACGGAGTTCACGAAACACGTACCAAATTTTTTCTTCTCAATTTCTGACGTGCCCAGACGTACCTAATATATACCCAAGCCGTACCATATTTCAGTTGAAACAATATTTTCTTCTACTACAGAGATAAAAATCCTTTTCACTAGATTTCTTTTTTATTTTTAATTTTATACTTAGTAAGATTTTAAAATTAAACTATGGTTTGTAAGTTATTTAATATATTGACATTTAATTTTGATTTATATATTTATTTTTGGCATTAAATGTTAATTATAGATTAGATCTTAACAAATTAAACCATTTAATTAATTTTTAAATTACACTAAATTAAAAATAAATATTTTTTTTATAAGCGTACCTAGCGAAAGCCGTATCCGTACCCATATTTGTACCTTACGTTTTTTGAATTTTACCGTATCGACGTACCTGTATCGTACTAGTACTCATACCCGTATTCGTGCTTCATAGTTGATGGGTTGTTCCTAGCCTATGTCGAGAGGGGGAAAAAAAAAAAAAGAAAGAAAGAAGACGACAAAAAATACGACGGTGAAACTACCTTGTAAGAGTGATCAACCCGTTATATATATGTGGCGGTTACATAATGATGTTGAGATGGGTAATTAGATTTGAATAGTAGCATTCACCATGCTATATATAGTTTTATTATTGGTTGGCGATGCATGTTAGTGATGATGTGTATCATCCCTGATTTGTATCACTGTGATGTTAAATTTTTACTTAAGGACGTATTGAACCAGAGGTAGACAATAGTGTGTCGGGTTGTCTTTTCTTTTTTTTTTTGCACGACTAGAGGGTGTGTGCACATGCGATGTGTGTAAAATATTTACAACCCAATTACATTAATCAATCACTCAAATTCGTACATAAAAATTAATGTATATCCAACAAAAATTTGAAGTAAGAAGAAGTGTGAAACTAAGGAAACAACTAATTCTAAATCACAATGACAACAATGAAAATTAAAAACAGGGAAGAAGAAACACGAACTTCCTCTAACGTGGGATTCTTATTCAGTTGTTGAAGAGACTTTGAATTAACATATATGCCCTTCACTACTTCAACTAACTGTTATAGTTATTGGACAATTTTGGAAATCAAAAAATGGTTACGCAACTTCAAAAAAGTGTCCGCACCAAATTGGAGGACACAGAACAACAATCTACCCTTCGAGGTCGGAACAACAATCTGAAGCTGTTATGTCATGATTTTCTTTTTTTGTGGTTACTGAAGTTGTGCTCCAGTTTCCTCCGGAAATGATCATTGAGAAATTTGGGTATAGGTTGTTCGCGAGCATGACCTACTTGGAAGGGATGTGGAACTCTTCCGTCAGCACTTATACTCTGGTGAGAAAGCAGGGCCGACCTCGAAGGGTAGTGATGGTGCAGAATTGGTCGATGGCCTTGTGATTAAGGAAGGGGATTATAAGGTGGTGAAGACACGTTTTAGTGCATTCTTTGCTACGCACCTTAATTCATTTCTGAAGACTGCTGGGATAAATAGTTTAGTTGTCATTGGTAAATGCACTTTGTATTGTATTCTCTTATGTAGAATTCAGATTGTTGCTCTGTATATACAACTTCTAATTTCTGAGCTCTCTATTTCTAGGTGTTCAAACTCCAAACTGCATCAGACAGACTGTCTTTGATGCTGTAGCATTGGATTACAAAAATGTTACTGTTATTGTTGATGCCACAGCTGCTGCCACACCTGACGTACATGCTGGTACGCATTTCTAATCTCTCTAGACTTTATCAGCGATCCTCTATGAAGAATAGATACGGGTACAAGTATTGGTACGGGTATGCCGATACGGTAAAAAAAAAAAAAAATAGAATACGAGTAAGGCTTGGTATGTTTGTAAAAAAAAATATATTTTTAATTTGAAGTAATGCAAAAATTGATTAAATAGTTTAATTGTTAAGATCCAACCTACAATTAACATTTAATGTCAAAAGTAAATGTATAAACTATATTAAATAACTTACAAATCATAATTTGATTTTAAAATCATGCTAAGCATATAACTAAAAATAAAAATAAAAAGTTTAATGAAATGAATTTTATATCTGTAATAAAAGAAAATATTGTTTCAATTGAAGTACGATACGATTTAGGTATATATATATATGCTTAGGTACGTTTGGATACACCAAAAAAGATACACCAAAAATTAAGGAGAAAAAATTTAAATACGTATTTCGTGTAAGTCCTTTTGAGTTGGAGAAATGATTATGATTCTGGTCATTGATTTCTTGGTCACATCTCTTAACACACTAATTTTAGGCATGTCCACAAATGTGAAAACCACATTACATTAATTCGCCTTCTGTTGGTGTCCTTCTGCTTACTAATTGATATGTTGTGTTGAGCATTTATCATTTCATCAAGATTAAAGAAGTTACAAAGATTGCATGTGAATTGCACCGGTTGTTTTTCTGGCAAGTACCTAGGCTACGGTTATCTTTTAGAATGGCATCTGAAGTGTCAAAAAGGGATTAGAGCAACAGGTGTAAACTTAAATGACTCAACATCCTCCTAAAGACCTCCATTTCACTAACTATTAAAAGATGTGCGGGAAAAAATCTAACCCACAATCTAAGAAGCATGGACACGTAACACGATACGGACACGATAATTTTCAAAAAATACAGGACATAACACGTGGGGGACACGCATGAAATATATAATTTTATATATTTATTATATGTTATATATATGAATATATCATTCAAAGATAATAAAAAAATGTAGTATGACATTAATTTCTATAAATTTATATGATTTTGTTTTATTATTATATCTTAAGTTGTTTTATTCGAACTTATAATTAGTTTGACATGTGTCTAATTGATAAACATATGTATTTAAGAGATATATATGTGTGTCCTCTAAGTGTCCAAAGAGTGTCTGGATATTTACAAAACATTAAAAAATAAGACACGTGAAGAGTGTCGAGAAAGTGCCCAAAGAGTGTCGGTCTCCGACAAAGACATGACTTGTACTTAGCTCACAATCGATGATGAAGGGTTCAACGAAAGGTATGCCCCATAGATCAGCAAAACAAACCACTGTTTGCCTTACCCAAACCAGTGGGTTCTGGCAGTTCAATCAAAGAGAATGCTAGAAAGAGAAAGAGATGAAATTCAGAAAGTTTTGGGCAGAGTTGAGACATACCTTTCTTCATGGATTGTCCCCTTTTTATAGTGATAGAAGTCGTGCCCTAATTATGTTATTTGGTGGGCTTCTTGGTTGGACTGGGACCATTATGCCAGCCTAATTGGGTCAGGCCCAGGGATGTCTCTATTGACCTAGCTCTTTTAAATTTTCTTTTGTGTGCATGATTTCAAATTTGAGAGCAGACAAAGAGCATCTGTAGCAGTATTTGCTTTTGGATCACTACTATGGGCCTCTTTCTAGAACACCATTCATCAATCATATGGACGGCATTCATTACCATAATAACTCATGTCCTTTTTAGTCTTTTTCTAATCCTAATAGCACCTTCAACTAGAACAATCTCCCTTTATTCATTAAGTGATTTCAATGCACATGGCAGCACTATATAATGTGGTTCCCAACTGAGGTTTTTTCACCTGCTCACTGTTGTGTTGTTTATTTCTATTTCTGTGCTGTCATATGATCATCCACCTCAAAACCCTCTTCTTAATTTTACCAATTTTGGAGCTTCCGCTCTGCTCTTTGCCACGGGCCGGCCAAAGAACAATAGAGGGCTTTCGTTTTGTTCATCAATAGTCGAAATTTGATTGAATCTGGCCATCCAACATTGCATATAAACAAGCTTGGCTTGATTTAGAGGCTTTTAAATAACATATTGACACATGTAGTACTTCCTGGAGGTTCTGCCTTTATATGTAATCAAAGTGCACAGGAAGCTTGTATATATTTCAGACAAGAAATTATGTGCAACAAGGGATCAAAAGTTTATTCATACTAAGCAAATTGGTAAAACGATTGACCCTAAATACTAAGACTATTGGCATTGAGATGGTCATATGCATGTCATTATAGTCCTAGGAAAGGTAAAGATAGGCGGTTCTGTTGGGCTATGTTTCTATATTTACATTTTCAGGACTTTAGTACCAAAGGAACTTGATGGTTATGTATAAAATATATATTAGCTTTTTTTTTTTTGGTTTTGAAAAGTTAAATTTGTTCTTTTGTCATCAAACAAACCTGAAAATGAAAACACATTTTTCAATTTTTCGCCTTTACTTTGTTCAATCATCTGCCAAATGGAATTGGTCCATTGTTGTCCAATGGTTGGTATTTAGCCAGATTGTTTTTGAATGAAATCGGGGCTTTATTTGCTTGCACTATTTGCATGGTTTGAAGTTTTTTAATCTTTCTTTTTAATATCTATATATAATCATCACTGTCGACATTGTTCAGAACATCTCGAGTGATACCAAGAGATTGCAGGATTCCAATTTTTTTAATTATTTAAAATGAAATTAAAAATGGATTCGACAAATATTTTTAAATTTTTGGGTATTAACATAATGATAATCTATTGATGAGAGCCTCTATGAGGTGGGCAGAAATTTTTTGTAATACTTTCTCTGTCCAGTGGAAATGTGCCATGTGTCTTGCTCTAGTAGCTGAAAGCTCTAGTTTCATTTACTACTAATGTATTTTAATTTCGTAGTTTTTTTTTTTGAAACTGTTTTGAATAATTCATGTTGCTAAAAATAGTTTAGCTTGTATCAAGTCTATGACTAAAATCGAGCTTTACGTTCCAGCAAACATTTTCGATATGAAAAATATTGGAGTTTCAACCCCAACATTGGAGGAATGGTGCAAGTCCCACGATTGATATATTTCACAACTGAATCAGGTGAGTCCCTTCTAATAACCCCCCCGTAACAGGTTGTATGTATGTACAGTGTAAGATGGTTTTTGGCATTTTTGCATGGGAAAAAAGGAGAAGAGGATATGCTTTGCTGATTTCTCCGTGGGGGTAAGCGCAGAACGGTTTATCTTAGTCAGGAATGAACAAATATGTATTTTTTCGTGTGTGTTATTAATTGAATTGGCATCTCAGTCATGCTTGAGCTGCTAGTTGTTTTAAAAAACAAAATTTGTATTTGTTTCTTAAAGTATATTTCGAGATTGCATACTTTCATATCTTAATGAGGTCATTTCTGCAGGGATTGAACTCCTCAGATAGTGCATGGAACTTGATTGATGAATTGAAGCGGATGAAATGAACAAAAAACAGAAGGAAAACATGAACAATATAGAGAGAGAGAAAAAATTCTCTGAAATTTTATAATTTAAAAACAACCAAATAGTTTCTAAGGCTTACTGTTCAGTTTATTCCAAACAATACTTGGTGATCAATTCACAATCCACACAAAGATTACATAAACTCAAATATTGTCAAAAATAGTAGATTTGAGCTGGGCTCAAATTTGTAATCTAAAATATAAAAGAAGCCCAGGAAAAAAACATGACTCAAAATGGATTTATTTAGGCCTTGAAATTAAGTACTTAAAATATTTTCTAAAAAAAATTAGAAAATCAACAAAGCTTACTAAGTCCAAGCCTGCCTAACAAACTATTACAACTTTCATAATGGGAGAAAAATAAATACTATCACAAAGGGTATCAAACTCCTCTCTATAAGAGTTGTACCCGAAACTTTACAAAATTGATGGCTTTGAAAAATCAACAAACGATCAAATTGTTTCCTAAAGTCGTTATGAATTACCGGTGCATCATTAACTCTTGAAAGCACTTTGGGCATTGTCTAATGGTAAATGTAGCATCATTGAAAATGATGTCTGAAAAGGGTTTGGCTTGAAATTGGTCCATGAGCAGCTACTTTATTGATAGAAATCTATTTAGTATTTAGAAAATTGTGGATAAACCACCACCCAAATGAAACGATAAAGAGTCAACAAGGATGTGAAATGGGATGAGGATACCAAGTTGTTGGGACCCTCCCTCTGGCTCCATAAATTTCCATCACTATCTTATGAATTCATGGTCACACGGCGCTGCATTTAATTAATTTTTGATTTTAAAAAAATTAGATCGAGTATCTATAAATGTATGAACAATGAAATAGCGTGTTTTTCCAATTTTAGAATGTGAACACGTTGGAGGAGGAAATTGTGAATATGTTGAAGTAGGAGATATATTGGGTTTCAACAAACGAGATGGGCATTTATTTTGATCCAGCATGATATATTTATTCCTACAAATTCAATGCATATATAGTATAGATGACCAAGACCAATCAAATTAGTTGATTGTTGGTGCATTATTTATTTTTCTGTTTTCCCAATCAATGTCCCATATGGTCCTTTTTCATTATACACCCCAATTGTTTAAACAGTTGGCCTATTTTTTTAAATTTTTTTTTAACATAATTTTTTTTTTTTTTTTTATAATAAATATCTAAAAAACAACCCACTTTTTAAGAAGAAAAATAATATTCTAATTCTCAAAAGCTATTTTCACACAAATGAAAAAATAAGTATTTTTAATTTTTTTTCAAATACAAAAAATGAAAAAGAAGAAAATAAAAATACAAAAGAATTCTCCATTTAAGTCCAATGAAAAATGATAATGTAACACATCAAAATATGTAAGACCGAAATATCTTTGCAAAATAGAAGATCTTAGTAACCAACATTTTGGTTCGTAAGTTATGTTCGGTAGGTAAAGAATAAAATAAGGAAAATGGTAGAGAACTTAAAATTTTTATTAAATATTTTACTAAATGTATATTACTTATAAAATAAAGTAGGAATGAAATGTAAGTGGAATAAAATATTTATTTTTATATTTAATTGTGCATATTAAGTTCATGGAATGGGCTATATTTTTTAATCAAACTAGTAATAATCAAATTAAGCACAGCAGATCAATGGTGTTGCTGGTGGGTAGTACTGGTGGTGCCGGTTGCTGTAGGGTGAGGTGGGTTGTGTTTGGATTTTAAATGGGAGGAGTGTACTATCTAAAAATAATAATGGAAGGAGTGTTTTCTGAATGAAATAAAATTTATTTTTTCATAAATTCTTTCATTTTCCTTTTTTCCTTACAATTTTTTTTCACATATTCAAAATTCAAAAACATCAGTGAAGATAAATTGATTATACTACAATCACATAAATCGATTAGAAAACTAAACACAAAATATGGATGAATAAACAAGATGAAGACCCTAAGAAAATGTTTATGTGGGCTCTATCTTTTTGTCTCACATCTATATTTCAATTTATGAAACACTTTTGTGTTCTGCTTGATGTCATAAGATTTATTAGTGGATTCATTTTTGTCTATCGATATGAATTCTATTTTCAATCAATTTATATGGTCATGGATTTAACTTTTGCTTTGGAGTTAAAACATTATTGGGTCCTATTGGATAAGAGTATGGATGGAATCGATTTGGTAACAGATGACTTTTCCCATCAAACCATACTGAACCAAACCGATTGAAACGGTTTAATTCGGTGCAGTTTGATTAGTTCATGATCTTTCAAACTTAAGCCACTTTTTAATATAATCACTAATCTATATAAAAATATTAAATTAATTATTCGCCGACCATTTCAAACATATCCAATACATCTGTTTATTAATAAATACTTTTCAATTTTTAGATTCACAAAAATACAAACAAAAAAAGTTAAAAAATATTAAAATTTCAAGAATAAAGAGTTAGAGTTAACATTACATATAATGAGTTTATAAACTTAGATTATAGATATGATAAGGTTAATTAATTAAGGTTAATAATTTATTATACTTATTAATATCATTATATATATCATTATATTATTAGATTATATATATTATAAATATAATATATGTTGAAACGATTAGTTTCGATTTAGTTCAGTACACAAAGTGCTCGAACCAATATCGAACTGAAAATAAATATTAAAAAAAATTAAATTTAAAAGCCACACAAACCGATTTTTGTTAAAAAAAATAAATCAAATATAATCGATCAGTCCAATTCAATCGATTTGATCTTTTTTTATTTTTTTTTATTTTTCGTACCCCTAGATGGGGTTTCTTAGAGCATTTGTATCCCCTCCTTACCTATTTTAAGGGGTTTGATGGCCTCTATATACTTCCAGTAACTCCTATAAACACTCCCTTAAAATAGGAATTGTTACAGTGTCTCCCTATTTGTAGGACTATTTGCAAGGATTCACTGTAGCACCCATATATATATATATATATATATATATTGCTTTGCTTTGTTTAGGGATTGTAGTACACATTTATGATTTTTATTTTTTTTAAATTTATAATGAAAAATTATATTTTAATAGAATAAAGAAAAAATATAGAATTTGTTAATGGAATAGAAAAAAAATAGGGAGTCTATTGGGAGAATTAGATGAAAAAAGGAAAAATCGGTCTAAGGTCCCTATCCAACTTTTAGTAATGGATTAGGTCCACGATATGTTCTTTTGTAGTCTAAGGTCCCTCACCCCCGTACTCTTATATTACACCTGCACTCTCATAGCCAAAGAGGATAACCAAGTCACGAACATAAAGGTCTGAATTTGATTCTTGTTGGTCGAAACCCCGAGAAACTCAAGGAGGTTTCGGAGTCGATCGGAGCCAAATTCGAGAAAACCCAGATCAAGACTGTGGTTGTTGATTTCTCTGGAGATTTGAACGAAGGGGTTAATCGGATTCGTGAAACCATTGAAGGTCTGGATGTTGGAGTTCTGATCAATAATGTTGGAGTTTCGTAGACTGCAAAATGCCCAGTTGGTGTCCCCGGCGACGCCGTCTGTGGCGGCCGAACAGCACTCACCACCACTTGAAACGCTGCCACGCTACAGGCGTCCATCCAAGTGACCCAAACTCCCCTTGGGTTTGGGATCCTCTTTTCCCTCAAAACCTACAACAACTCCCCATCATTTTGAACCAGATTTCACTACCAACTATGTTTTTCCTTCCCAAAAAGAGGATTAATCTGTTCTTCAACATTTTCAAATTAATAGAATTGTCACTCTTCGGTATGGAGCATTCTCCTCTTTCTCATAAATGCTATTTGTTATCCTCATGAAAGCATCACTCTTATCCTGTTGTCATAACTATATTGGTTAATATGGAAGATATAAAACCACAATAAAGGAAGAAGACAAACAAAAATGAATATAAATTGATTGTGAAGTTCAGTTTTTTTAGCATCAAGATGAATGACTACTGTAAGGATTATTTATTTTATACGCACTGTTATTATACTGCATTGATTTTGGTGGAATAAAAATTCAGAGAAATTAACCAGAGAATTTCTCTGGACCAACCCAACCCAGAGAAAATTCAATTCAGACCAAAAAAAGTTCAACAACCCAGAGAAAATTCAGACCAACCAAACCAGGTATATATATACACATCCAGAACCATGCCTCTTTCCTCTCTTTCAATTCACTAGCATAAAAACCCACACATATACATACATATATTTATGTAGACCTTTTATGTACGATGGGAATCATCACAGTAGGTTTGGGGAATATAACAGTGGGCATTTATGTCTACTGGTTAATGAAAAACTCTTTCACTGTGGGCAGAAATTGAATAATGAAAATATTTATTTTGATGATGAAAGCATAAGAATGAAAATATTGAGGTATTTTCTCTGGACCAATTTCATCTGGACAAATATATTACACAAAGTCAAAGAAATTCTTTGTGAATAGAGCCAGGAAATTTGTGAAGTTAGAGAAATTTCCTAGATCAATGTACAATAACCAAGGTTTGTTCATAAAAATACAACTCTGCAAATAGAGAGAATTTCTCTAATCTGTCTGGTTTTGAGAGAATTTCTCTAGTTTTAGACCAGAGAAATTTATGGTTTTGTTAGTAAAGATTGTATTGTTGGCTTACATAATACATTAAGTCAGAGAAATTGACAATGTGCAAAGGATTGGGACATAAACTTAAGACAAGGGGAAAAAACTGTAAGAGAGAAAGAGTACTAATCAATACCAAACAAAATCATAGGCATTTTGCATGCTAAAAGTAGCAGCAGATTTGAAAATTTTCTTAGTGATATAGTAAAGAAAACAAAGTACTACCTAATGTCCATAAGAGCATGTGATTGCATATGGTCAAGACAGTCAGTTAATGCATCAGAGAAATTCTAGGAAGGATTGGGTCAGAAAAATTCTGAGAAGAATTGGAGCAGAGAAATTCAAAATTTCTCTGGACTCAACCAATGCATTAGAGAAATACTGAGAAATTCTGGGAAAAATTGGGCCACAGAAATTCTGAGAATAATTAGACTTTCCAGAGAAATTTGTTCTGAAATTTCTCTGGACCAATTTTTTCTGGACTGAAATTTCTCTGGACCAAGGTTGAGGGACCTCAGACATTATGAAAATATTGAATGTCCTTTACGCTATACAACCTTAATATCGGGGACCTTAAAAAAAATCCCATGAAAAAATGATTTCTAAAATAGGGAATGAATTTTTTAATAATATTTTAGGGTAAAATATTAGTAATCTGGCAGGGATGCTATAAATAAATATACTTTTTGACTTTTTATGAAATATGAATTGAATTTGAAGTGATATGGTAGAGAACTTTTTAACTATTTTAAAGGATGCCAAACCTAACCATAGTCAAAAAAAATAAAAAATAAAAAGAATCTTCAATTAAAATAAAATTAGAAGAAACATCGCATGGGATTGTGGTGATGGGTGTCCCAATCAATACCCAACAAAAACGTCGCTCTCACTAGTTTTCATGAACTAAAATCCAAATTACGTATGAAAGCCTCCATCTCAACATCCACTTTTGGTCAACCTTTCACATATGGCAATTGTTTAATCAATATTGAGACCCACAACAATGCCGATATCCTCTTAATGTATTACCATTAAATCATTCCTAATAATATGATATTAAAGTTAGACCTAAAATACTTAATAAATTAAAATTTAATATTTATTAAATATATCATTAAAGATAATTTTTAAAAGTGATAAATTAAATATCTCAAATTTGAATCCGCCCACTTTGATGAACACGACTCCAAAAAGATAAAATAATAATAATAATAATGTTAAAAGAAAAAACTTTGAAAAAAGGCCTTTGTAGTAGTGGACTAGGCGTAAGAAACGGAAGGAAATGAAAAATTATTGAATGCTTATGGGACATCATGCGACATTTATGTTACACAGCTGACATTTGATTTTTCTCATTATTTTAATAGATTAAAATAGTTGTATTTGATAAATTAATTTTTTTTAGTTGATTTAATAATTATAAAAGAAAAAATAAAATGATTATGAATTAGATACGACATTTTATCTTATTAATTATTTAGGTCCCGTTTGGAGACTTACCTTTTTAGCTAAAAAGTCAAAAAGTTACCATTTTAGCCAAAAAGCCAACAACTCATACCAAAAAGTCAAAGATTCTCTTTTCTCTCTATTTTTTGCAAATCATTTCGTAATTAGCCAAAAAGTCATCCCAAACATATAAGTTTTTTTTACCTACCTTTTTAGCCAAAAAGTTACTAAATTAGCTTGTTCCCAAACGAGGCTTAGTCTATTTTGTCCCCCCTCCTTGACCCAATCTTCTTCCAAACAAGGCCTAAATATAAATTATGATTGAATTTCTGTAGTTTGAGACTCATAAAGCACATCATCAGTTTTGTTTTGATAATTTAAATTATTTACTTTATAAAGTCCTTAATACATATTATTCATGAAAAAAAAATTATATCAATCTAATAAATCTAATATTTTCATTTTATCATTTTTTTTCTGAAAAAAATATACAACAAATATGTTTTTTAATATATTTTTTTAAAATAAATATGTTACGATTATCGAATCGACTTAACAAATATTATTTCATTTGTTTGTTTCTCATCACTTAACAAGATATTGGCCTCTTTTGAGAAGTGGGTTAAAAATTATTTCTCAACTTCTAATTCATTTTAAATTATATCATCTCTTACATTTTTTATACCCTTTTAAAAAAAAATTAAAAAAAGTTAAAAAAAATAATTTTGAATCATTTTCTTAAAACATTCCCATTATATCATCTATTAAATTCTTTAGGGTAAATTATATTGACACCCCCTAAGATTTATGTTTATTACAGTTTCCCCCCTAACCTTTTGAAATTTACACCCCCTTCTTGAGGTTTAAAGTTTCATTACAAATTGCTCCCTCCAGCAATTTAATTTTTTTAAATATCAATTTTGCCCTCAGTGGGTAAATTACATTAACACCCCTCACATTATAGAAATTACAATCTCCTCCCTAGCATTACCAATTGCCCTGTCGGTTAGTAATAGGGGTGAGCAGCGGATATACCGATCCGTCAAAACCGACCGAACCGAACCGATCCGCCGCATTTTGGACGGATGCATGATGACGAGCGGACGGTTGCGGATTGATTTTCTCCAATCCACCAATTTGGCGGACGGATGACGGATTTGAGGTTCTTTTGGCCGCAACCGAACCGTCAAACCGCGAGCACCCTTAATAATTTATAAGATTTTGTATTTTCAATTTGTTTAAATGTTTTGTTTGTATTTTCAATTGAAAAAGAGTTCAAATATTCTGTTGAAAAGAAGTTTTCAACTTGAATATATTTTTTGAATTGAAAAAAATAAAGGTATTATTTATCTATATTTTTTTGTTTTTAAACCAAATTCTAAAAATAATAAATAAAAAATATGATATATACTGGTTGATTTTTGTTTTCAAAAACATATATAAATGTAACAATACAGACACATACACAATCTCTACTATTGCTCTGTTCATGGTTTTAGTGGTTTGAATTGTTTTTATATTTTAAGAACCACAGATTGTAATAATTTATGTGGATGAGGCATACTGTGATTGTAATATGTGGATGAGACATGCAGTAATTGTAATATTCTAAAGTTTCAAACTTTCTTTCTTTGGATGATGCATGCAGTAATTGTAATACTTTTTTAAGTCATTGACTGTAATACTTTTTTCTTTTTTTCAAGAAATGCGCAAGTTGAATTATGTTGAAAATTTATAAAATTTCAAACCGCCAAACCGATTCGCATCCATCCGTCAAACCGCCAATCCGCTCAATCCACATCCGCCGAATTAGCGGACGGATACGGATTGATTTTCTCCAATCCGCCAATCTGGCGGACGGATGACGGATTGGAGGTTTCATGACCGCAACCGACCCGCGCCCACCCCTAGTTAGTAATAGTTGAAAAAAAAATTAATTGGAAAAAAAATTATATGAAAAACAAAAATTAATTGAAAAAAAAATTTATTTGAAAAACAAAAATATTTTAGCCAATTTTTTAAATTTCTGTTTAAAAACCAACGTAAGATAAAAATTACACTGACACCTCTTAAGGTTTATGTTTATTACACTCGAAAGATAAAAATTATATAAAAATGATAATTATTTTTTATTTTTTATTTCTTAACCAAATTAATTTTTAATTTTTAAAAAAATTTCTAAAAATCAAACCATACATAGCCTAAGAATCTTTTGATAAGTCATTTCTTACGTTGGTAACTTATTCAATACTTATTTAATTATTTGTTGAATTTCGATTTTTTACTCATCTGAGAACTTTTTAGTAATCCATTTCGTTTTCAAATTTTCAATTTAATATTTACAAAATTTTAAAAAGCGGTCATAAAAATGTTGTTTGATAATTTTTTGCTTTTAAAGTGGTTGCTCGGTTTGGTAATTGAAGAAAAAACAATAATTCAAAAAATGAGTGTTACGTTGTGTTTTAAAACGAAAATTAAAAATTGCCAACCAAATTTTTTTTTCAATAATTTTTTTTCAAATATTTTTCCAATTAATTTTTTCTTTGCAATGAATTTTGTTTTTTCAACAATACTGAACATAAAAGTGATAATTGGTAAGTTGACTTTAAACTTTTAGGAACGAGGATTGTAATTTAAAAATGTGAAAGCTTTAATAGAATTTTTCAAATGAAGAAATAAAATAATATTTAATAAAAATTAAACGTTTAAAGGAACAATCTATAATTAAAATTTTAAACCTGTAAGGGAAGAAAAAGTAATTCTCAACAGGTGTGAAAGGAAAGGAACATAGAAGTGTGAATGTAAGTTTACCCAGCATTCTTCATTACTTGACATAGAATCGAATTAGTCGCGATCTTCCTTCACTATGTGGCACCGCTCAGCCGCACGAAATGAACTGCTCGAAGGGAAGGCATTTGTGTTTTGTGTCTTCATATCCAATAATTGGCTAATTGGATATTCATGATGTATGTAGAATACAAATGATGTGTTGCGAACATGAAATTACTTTAGGATTCACACCCCAAGGTGCAAGAAAATGATTCTCCTATTTATTTTCTTTATATATTATGTTTCATATTAATTATTTGTTCGGTTATTAGTATATTAATGTATTGAGTTGGTAATATTATTTAATAATTTTTGATTAGGAATATGTATTATACATAATTGCAAATATGAATTTGAAAACAGAAGAATTGGAATATTTGAATATAAGATGCACACAGGTTAGAGCATGTTTTATCAACATTTCCATACATTTTTTGGTCCATTTTTTTTTTTTTTTTTTGAGGACTTAGATTGTCAAATTGACATATGCATAACTTGATATTTCTAAAAAAAAAAAAAATGCTCCACCTATATTGTAAATTGTATTATTTACTTAACTTTTGTCTTTAATTTATTTTACCATTAAATTGATTTTAATGACTTGTTGACATGTATGAAGTCATTCACTTAACACACCTAAGTCAAATTATTACTATATATAACAATTTGGTTGAATCTTTATTGTATAATTACTTATATGCCCTCTCCTACTTTTAACTTATTTCCTTAAGCCTTTGTATCATAAAAAATCTTAACCTCCGTTCAACTTTAATTTCAGCCAAAAAAACATAACTAAATAAAAATTGTAATTCTTAAAGAAGAGAACAAGAACTGTTTTCTCGATAAAACATATCCATAATATAATAATGGAGAAAGACGTGTCGAAAGCCACATCGAGCCGTGCAACGATTAGTTTTCAGTATTTTTTTTTTTTGTATTTTTTCTTTTTAAACCAGAAAGGTAACGAGGTGGTAAGGAGAGAGTCGTGCCATCGCACTCCCTCAGGTGTTGGCACCTCTTTTTGCGCGCAATGCTCTGTTCTTCTCTCTCGATGAAACCAGAGAATGAGGGAAGGAGAGAGCCTCCGCTGGCCTCCGCCGCCGCCTCTCTCGACTGCTCGCTGGTTGCCTGAAAGAAGCTCCGATCGTCGCAGCCTCCCGCTGAAGCTCGCGCACCCCCGCCTCCGGCCCGGACTCCGGCCCACAACCCTCCTCCAGCCATTTTTATGTGCCCTCTCCCTCCCTCCTCCTCCTCCTCGCTCCTCCCCATCACCTCCTCCTTCTCCTGCTGAAAACAAACAATCGCAGTCCACTGCTCAACCACACGATTCGAGCTACCGAACTCACGCCCGCAAAATATTTAGAGCTTGAAATTAAGTATTTGAAATAGATTTAAAAGATCTAATAATTTCATTAAACAAAATTATGAGATTGTGGTACTTTTTATTATGATCTTTAGATTTATTACATAAATTATACAATAAAGTTATGATAAACAAAATTTTATCCATGAAAAGAAATGTATAATAATCTCAACTCTTATATGATTTATTGTCGAATGAGCAATTGTAATTAAGCTTCTTATAAAATTAAAGTAATCTCAACTCTAGATGGTAAAACTGCATCTTGGTGAACGTTTGATGCATCCCTGTCACCCATGATGTCGATGAAAACTGTTTTTTTTTTAATTCAGCAGGGCACGTCATGGCGACACTGGGTATAGCATGCTGTGAATATGACCATAATTAAACAAGCCTGTATAGTGGAAAGTGAGTTTGGTCCGTGCATTCATCGCAAGGTTTTTTTTTAATAATTGATCTGTTTATTTTGTTATTTTTCATATGCAAATCGTTATAAAAAAAAAAATTAAATTGATCTAATAATTATAAAATATTTTTTTATAATTATATTTCAAAAAAATTACATTAACGAGATAATTTGAATATAAACTGTTTAATTGTTTTAAGGTAAATGTAACGAAATAATACCTTATAGTTATTGAATCGATTTAATCTTTTAATGAGTTATCTATCCATAGCAAGATAACAAAATAAACAAAACCCGTGTAAATCTAACAGTTATAAACTGCCACTAGGGTGTTGTACGAGACGAAATAATTCTTCTCGTATGATCTTGTTGATCAAGCTTGCGCTCCTCGAAACGTCGTCGCTTTGCCACCTGAGAACACAAACGGAGCTAACCGCCGATGTGTGCCGGAAACCCCTATGATGCCTAAGTCATAGCACAATAGACAATAACACAAAAGCTCTGTGAATTCAGGAATCAAAATTGTGTTACTCCTCTGTAGTGTTTATGAGCTTTTTATAATTCGCGTGGCACAATCCTAGTAGGACTCTTATTCCTCCAGTAGAGTCCTCCTAGGAATCATATCCTGAAAATAATGTTTATCTCCAACACCACCTCACTGCTTAAACCTAGTGAGTGTTTTACCACGGTGGATGTCAATATGACCTAGCTAACATGACCATGCTAAGCCGCAGACTAGACCGACCTCCAACTAGCTCGTTCTTCCTCACTGCGTGCTTCCTCCGTTGACATATTCCAACTGGCTGTTTACTCAATACCGGGCTAGACCAAGCATGAGGTAAGAGTAGCTCGGCCTTCAACACATAAGGCCAAGATAGCTTAACTCTCCCAAGCACAGTGCTTAGCTAGCTTGGCCCATACCTGCTTACCCTTTTAGACCGAAGTAAAATCTGCTTTACCTCTGCCGTTCCGGCCCATTACCAGGAGAGTCTGCCTACTTACTCGGCCCAATTAACATAAATTACCCTCTCAATTGCCCTAATTCCATCTACGTAATATGACTGGATCCCATTACTCAGTCCGAGACTTAAAATTTCCTCTCTCTTCCATATCGAGCTAAAATGCTGTCGGGCTACCAGTTGAGTGCGTGTTACCAAGAGATCGCTTCATCACTGGTACCATCGTTTCTCACTACATACGCTTCCATTGCCTTAAGATCACCACAACGTGTGCAATGACTCCCATGGTCAGGTACAACTGCTGCTGCGCCGCCCTGGTACTCTGATATGATTATAGATATCTCCACTTTAACTCCATTCCTTTACTACAAACCAAAAACCGCCTCTTTTTTGAGATCTAACTCATTGTACTAATTCATCTTCTCTCTTCTTCTGAGCTCCCATTGTTCACAGATACAGCCTTGCAGACACACTCGTTCTCTTCCTGCTATTTTTTGGCTTCGATCTTCATCCCTCGTCTATAAACTGTAATAATCCCACTTCCTTTTCGTTTGTGTTAATTTCTAGAGATCTAGCTAATACTTGTATGCTTTCGAAAATACGAACACCTCATTATTGCCCTCATGTCTTCCTGGAAAAAGGTCATGTAATATACACCACTATGTTAGAATAATGCTGAAATGCGTTTGATCCAAAATCACCACTCAATCAAACAGGAGGTTGTTTGTTACAGGTGTAACCTGATGCCAAAACTGAATCGATCCGATATTGAAAACTTCAAATGCCATGCCATACCTGTATCGTTCAATGAGGTCTAGTACCTTCTGTTTATTTAGCCGAGCTATGGCGAACTGTACAAGGTTCGCGAAATACGCGCTAGAAGCCTCAAAACGACCGACCTAGCTAGTAACTGCGTCACAGCTCCTTACTTACTCAGATACCAACCTAAAATGTTGCATCCAATAAGCCACAACGGGTA
>NW_021030560.1:10562-61448 GCF_004153795.1 Camellia sinensis | reverse complement strand
TTTAGAATATATAGTAAAAAAAATTATAATTAATGAAATTTTATTTATTTTTATCATAGTTACACATAAAAGAAGATTTTTATTATGATATCATTAATTGTGTATTCTAAGTTCTTAATAAAAAATTGGGCGATGCACCAATAAATCCCAAATCTTTATCTTATGATCCATTTGGTCCTATATTTTATCTTATGATCCAATTAGTCCCAAACTAATATTAATGACAAAACAACCAATGTTACACCATATTTTGCGTTTTTTAGTAAGGGAAAATGAGGAAAACCCCAACGTGATATTGACTGAAATGCCCAAAACTCTGTATATATTTGTTTTCCCTCCAAACAAACATCAACAAAACATAATCAAAAACATCAACAACATCAAACATTAAAACATCAACAAACATCAACCAACATCAACATCATCAAACACATCAACAACATCAAACATTACAACATCATCAACATAATCAACATTGAACATCAACGTCAGAACATCATGAACAAACATCGTGAAAAATTACACATCAGATTCATTTAAACATAAACACCAAAAAATAGATTCATTTAAACATCATATTTCCAACATCAAATTCATTAATCTAATGTAACACCAACCGAAAATGGTAAACATCAGATTCAATAATTTTGGGTTGGTGTTCATATGTTTCAAACATCAGATCGGGTCGCAGATGAACATCAGATTTCAAACATTGAACATCATCGACATCAACTGAGAGCCTCCACACCGACATCAACTGAGAGCCTCCAGCATCACTAACATTGAACATCATGTGCCAAGTAAAAGTCACGGCTTTGACGAGGTCCTCGTGGCCGGAGATTTGAAACCGGGACTCGACGGCGCAGAGGGCTTTGTAGTAGCTTTGAAGGAGGTCGCGGCGGGACGTGAGGGAGTCGACGGTGGCGCGTTCGAGATTGGATCGCAGTTGCTTTAGGGTTTGGAGATCGGATCGCAGTTGCGGCGGAGTGGGCAAGATCGGGGTGGTGGAGGGTTTGGGGAGGAAGAGAGGAGGAGGAGAGCAATCAGCCATGGGAGGCAAGATCGGCGGCGTCTGGGGATACCGACGGGACAGATCTGACCCATACATATATATATATATATGTATATGTTTTTGGGTGTCCATTTTTGTGTAGTTGTCGTCGTTGCTTTATCTTCTCGAACGGTCTCGTCAAAAGGGTCTCTCTCCAATTGAAAAATCTTAGTGGTGAGACTCCACCATTTCTGTTTCTCTCTCTTACCCACAATTCTTTCCCATTTTTCTCTCTTCACTGTTACTCTCTGTTTCTTCATCTCTGTTTTTTTTGCCTTTTACTGTTTTGCGATATGTGCCCGATCTTGATCCTTTATGGAGGTAGATTTTGATTGTTTTCGGTTGGGAGAGAGAGAAATCACGCCCTCAAAAGGGTATTAATGTAAAAATAAATGGAATCAAATCACACCCTCAAAAATCTAGCAACACATTAGGACTAAATGGTATACAAAAAAACTTAAAAGACTAAATGGTTTAACTTTTTTCAGGATAGGATTTATGGGTAATTTTTCCTAAAATGAATATATTACGATTATCGAATCGACTTAACAAATATTATTTCATTTGTTTGTTTCTCATCACTTAACAAGGTATTTGCCTCTTTTGAGAAGTGAGTTAAAAATTACTTCTCAACTTTTAATTCATTTTAAATTATATCATCTCTTACATTTTTTATACCCTTTTAAAAAAAAAAATAAAAAAAAAGTTAAAAAAATAATTTTGAATCATTTTCTTAAAACATTCCCATTATATCATCTATTAAATTCTTTAGGGTAAATTATATTGACACCCCCTGAGGTTTATGTTTATTACAGTTTCCCCCCTCACCTTTTGAAATTTATATCCCCTTCTTGAGGTTTAAAGTTTCATTACAAATTGTTCCCTCCAGCAATTTAATTTTTTTAAATATCAATTTTGCCCTCAGTGGGTAAATTACATTAACACCCCTCACATTATAGAAATTACAATCTCCTCTCTAGCATTACCAATTGCCCTCTCGGTTAGTAATAGTTGAAAAAAAAATTAATTGGAAAAAAAATTATTTGAAAAACAAAAATTAATTGAAAAAAAAAAATTACTCGAAAAACAAAAATATTCTAGCCAAATTTTTAAATTTCTATTTAAAAACCAACGTAAGATAAAAATTACACTGACACCTCTTAAGGTTTATGTTTATTACGCTCGAAAGATAAAAATTATATAAAAATGATAATTATTTTTTATTTTTTATTTCTTAAACAAATTAATTTTTTATTTTTAAAAAAATTTTCTAAAAATCAAACCATACATAGCCTAAGAATCTTTTGATAAGTCATTTTTTATGTTGGTAACTTATTTAATTATTTGTTAATTTTACGACATTTTTACCATTTGAGGCCTGTTTGATAACCATTTTGTTTTCAATTTTCAATTTATATTTACAAAAAATTTAAAAATTGTCATAAAAACTTGTTTGATAATTTTTTTGATTTATAAATAGTTATCTCAGTTTGTAAATTTGAGAAAAAAAAATAAATTCAAAAAATGAGCTTACGTTGGTTTTTAAACAGAAATTTAAAATTTTGACTAACAAAAATTTTTTTCAATTAATTTTTTTCCATTTAATTTTTTCTTTCAATGAATTTTTTTTTCCAACTAATACTAACCAAGAAGGTAATTGGTAATGCTACGTTAAACCTTAGGAAGAGGATTGTAATTTTTAAAATGTGAGAGATTTTAATGTAATTTATCCAATAGGAATAAAATTGATATTTAAAAAAATTAAATTACTAAAAGGAACAATCTATGATAAAATTTTAAACTGTAAAGAGGAAAATGTAATTTTTAAAAAGTGTGAAAGAACATCAGAAGTGTGAATGTAATTTACCCTATTCTCCATTCGATAATGCTACGTAACTCAAATTTTGTGGCTCAAATGGCCAAAACGACGTCGTTTTGAGTACAGAACAACATAAAAATGACCATAACGACGTCGTTTTAGCCATTTAAACCACTTTTGAATCACAAAATTATGAGATATTTTCCATTCTCCATTACTTGACATAAAATCATTAGCCCGATCTTCTTCACCTATGTGGCACCGCCTCAGCGGCACGAAATAACTGCTCGAAGGGAAGGCATTTGTGTTTTGTGTCTTCATTCCAATAATTGCTAATTGGATATTATGATGTATGTAAATACAAATGATTGATTGCGACATGAAATACTTTTAGCGTTCACACACCCAAGTCAAGAAATGTGTCTCCATTTATTTCTTTATAATTTATTGTTTCATATTATTTATTTGTTCGGTTATTAGTATATTAATTTATGAGTTTGGGTAATATACTTATAATTTTCGATATGGAATAATGTGATTTAACAAATGCAAATATTTTGAAACAGAAGAATTGGAATATTTGAAAATAGATGCACACAGGTTTTAGAGCATTCTTATTCAAATTTCCGAATTTTTGTTGGTCCATTTTTTTTTTTTTTTTTTTTTTGTAGGACTTAGATGTCAAATTGACATATGCAAACTTGATATTTCTAAAAAAAAAAAAATGCTCCACCTATATGTTAAATTTATTATTTTATTATTTTGTCTTAATTTATTTTACATTAAATGGTTTTTAATGACTTGTTGACTGCATGAGTCAATCACTAAACACACCTTAAGTCAAATTATTCTGTATGAAAATTGTGGTTGAATCTTTTATTTGTATATATTACTTATATTGCCCTTCTACTTTTTAACTTATTTCCTTAACCTTTTATTCATAAAAATATCTTAAACTTCCTTCATAACTTGATTTCAACCTAAAAAAATAAATTAAATTATAAATTGTAATCTAAAAAAAAAAGAACTTTCTCGAAAAAAACATGACTCAAAATAAAATTATTTAGGCCTTGAAATTAAGTATTTGAAATAGATTTAAAAGATCATAATAATTTCATTAAACAAAATTATGAGATTGTGGTACTTTTTATTATGATCTTTTAGATGTTATTTACATATTATTATACAATAAAGTTATGTAAACAAAATTTTATACATGAAAAGAAAATGTATAATTAAATCTCAACTCTTATATGATTTATTGTCGAATGAGCAATTGATTAAGCTTTCTTATAAAAAATTAAGTAATCTCAACTCTTAGATGGTAAAACTTGCATCTTGTGAATGTATGACCATACATTTAAAGAATACAAATTGCCTCGTGTATAGTGGAAAGTGCAGTTTGGTCCGTTGCATTCATCGCAGGTTTTTTTTTTAATAATTTGATCTGTTTATTTTGTTATTTTTCATATGCAAATTGTTTATAAAAAAAAATTAAATTGATCTATTTTTCATATGTAAATCGTTTATAAAAAAAAAATTAAATTGATCTAATAATTATAATAATATTTTTTTATAAATATTTTTCAAAAAAATTACATTAAGAATAATTTTGAATATAAACTGTTTATTGTTTTTAAGGTAAATGTAACGAAATAATACCGTTATAGTTATTAAATCGATTTAATCTTTTTAATGAGTTATCTATCCATACAGAATAACAAAATAAACAAAACCCGTGATAAATCTAACAAGTTAAACTGCACTAGGGTTGTTGTACGAGTACGAAATAATTCTTCTCGTATGATCTTGTTGATCAAGCTTGCGCTCCTCGAAACGTCGTCGCTTTGCCACCTGAGAACACAAACGTGAGCTAACCGCCGGATGTGTGCCGGAAACCCCTATGATGCCTAAGTCAACACAATAGACAATAGACACAAAAGCTCTGTGAATTCAGGAATCAAAATTGTGTTACCTCTTCGTAGGTGATGTTATGAGCTTTTATAAGTTCCGCGTGGCACAATCCTAGTAGGACTCTTATTCCTCCATGCAGAGTCCTCCTAGGAATCATATTCCTGAAAGATAATGTTTATCCTCCAACACCACCCTCACTGCTTAAACCTAGTGAGATGGTTTTACCACGGTTGGATGTCAATATGACCTAGCTAACATGACCATGCTAAAGCCGCAGACTAGACCGACCTCCAACTAGCTCGGTTCTTCCTTTCACTGCGTGTTCCTCGGTTTGACATATTCCAACTGGGCTGTTTACTCAATACCGAGCTAACCAAGCATGAGGTAAGAGTTAGCTCGGCACTTCAACACATAAGGCCAAGATAGCTTAACTCTCCCAAGCACAGTGCCTAGCTAGCTTGGCCCATACCTGCTTAGCCTTTTAGACCAAAGTAAATCTGCTTTTACCTCTGTCCGTCTCACGGCCCATTTACCAGAGAAGTCTCCTACTTAGCTCGGCCCAATTTAGACATAAATTACCCTCTCAATTGCCCCTTAATTCCATCTACGTAATATGATTGGGATTACCCATTACCAGCCGAACTTAAACCTCTCGTCTTTCAATCGAGCTAAAATGCTGTCGGGCTACCGATTGGTGCGGTTACAAAACGTCTCTTCAGTCACGGTAACCGAATCGCTTCCCATCCCATGGACACGTGGCAAACTCCCATTGGTCAGGTACAACTGGCTGCGCCGCCCTCGTACTCCGATAATTTTGAATAATCCCACTTTTACTCATTCCTTTACACAAAACAAAAACCCTTCTTTTTTGAATCTACTCATTGCCACTATTCATCTTCTCTTTCTTCTTTCTGAGCTCCCATTTTCACAGCTACAGCCTTTGCAAAACTCGTGTCCTTCCTGCTATTTTTGTGGCTTCGATCTTCATCCTCTCGTCTATAAACTGTAAGTAATCCCTACTTCTTTTTCGTTTGTGTAATTTCTAGAGCATGTAGCATAATATTTGTATGCTTTTCAAAATACACACCCTATTTTTGCTTCATTCTTCTGGGAAAAGGTCATGTAATATAACCACTATGTTTACGAATAATCTGAAATGCGTTTGATCCAAAATCACACTTCAACCAAACTAGGAAGTTGTTTGTACCAGGTGTGAACCTAGCCAAACTGAACGACCGAATTAAAACTTCATGCCATGCCATACCTGTAGTTTCAATAGGTCTAGGTACCTTCTGTTTTATTTAGCCGAGCTAGCGAACTGTACAAGGTTCGCGAAATACCGCGCTAGGAAGCCTCAAACACCGACCTAGCTATAACTTGCGGTCAAACCAGCTCCCTTACTTACTCAGAACCGAACTAAAATTGTTGCACCATAAGCCACAACCGGGATACGAACTTCTCATCTACTTAGCCGGGCTAAAGTCCCTCGCTCAAGACGAGCTAAAAATGAGATATCCCACGTAGTCAAGCTAGGTCTCCTTTTATTTTGCCTTTGTGTCTTTTAGCGCAGTCTAACGATCTTTGCTTAATGCCTTTCCTTTTCACTTTGCAGACTTAGGTTGGCCAGACACTCCCTTGAATGCCCAACCGAGCTATTCAACGTCAGCTTTCCACCGAGCCAATACTCCAGCTAATTTATACATAACTTAAGACCACATGGGTAAATATAGGTTCTTAGTAAACTCACCAGGTGCCATGGTTGAGTTCCGAAGGGACTACCATATCCCTGATGATGTCCATCTTACCTTAGCCGAGCTAGATACCACACCCTGGGGAAACCCTGGCTTTGTTCCTTTTACCCTTCTTTCCATTGTAGAAACCGAACTTAGATTCCCTATACAGCCTCTTCTTTGCGAATTCCTTAGACAAACAAACCTCTGCCCTACCCAGCTTTCCACAAATTCGTACCACATAATAAATGGCATTGCCGAGCTAAACTGCCGGCTTGGCCTCAACTTTGGCTTGGCCAAGCTATTTCACCAGTACTCTCTAGGCCAAAATGAAGACGGCTGGGTATACTTTTTAACAATAAGACGCCATCGTGAAAAGATAATCAAGAATACCCCAGACAAAGATGTAAACGACGATGATTTTTTCTGAGTTTCTGGGAATTTTGAAGACCACGAGGCCCAGATCCCAGGCGACCGAATAAACTGGAACAAAAGAGTCGCCGGTATAACTACCTCGGCTTAGTTTCACATTTTTCTTTACTTTGTTTGCTTATGTTTGACCGTACTAACCGTTGTCTTTTTCCTTCATGCAGATTTAAACTTTTTAAAGTCGCAGTATAGTTACCTAAACCTTGCCACCCTTCGTGCCGCGCTAAGATTTCCCAATCGGAGTTGGGCCGAGCTACTCAACTTTAAGCCGACGTATAGATATAGCAACAGGCGCAAGACCAGCGTGACAGACTTTTTGTTGGAGCCCTCACCTAAGCCTGACCCTTCCCTTCTACAAATCAACCTCATCCAATTAACAGCGGAGCAAGAGATGGCGAAGAAGAGAGCTGTTAGGGCCCTAAACACCGAGACAAATCAAGTCGAAGCACCGCCCACCGGCCAATCACAAGAGGCCGTGGTAACCCTACCAACCGCACAGCCTTCTTCATCTCGGCCAAACAAGTGCGCCCGAACTTCCACGACCGAGCCGCGCCTCGTTGATGAAGAAGACACCGTGCTTCCGCAATCCACACTACCGAAGTGCTCTAAACGAGGTAGCTCTTCCAAGTGGGTGCCTAAGGTTACCTACAAGAACCACGCTATCACTGACTCCGACTCAGTGGTGCGGAGAAAGACCATATGCTGGCCTTTAATCTGGCCAAGAGCGTCTGCCTTCCAGCCGATATGGATCACCACGATCATCTTACCGAGCTGAAGGCCATTCGCTCGGCTTCAAAATCAATGGTGTTGGTAAGTTCTCATTTTCCTTCTCCAAATTTCAACATCTTTTCGCTCGGTTTATCTCAAAAATTGTTTCTCCCTTCTTGCAGGCCTTACAGAAGAACCAAATCGCACACAAACGCGTGCTGGAACTTCGAAAGACCACTAAGGAGGCCATGGTAGAGGCCAATGCCAAAACAGCCGAGTAAAAAGAATCAAGGCAAACGATGGCCGAGCTACAGACCGAAGTAGCCTGGCTAATCGGCCTAGTCAATTCAGCTGAAGTAGACAAGCTGAAGGCTGCAACCGTACTGAAAGACAAATATCTGCGCGAGCTGGCCAAGCTCGAGAAAAAGAAGAATGATGAAATCGCTCGATTGGAGAAGAACGTGGAAGATGCAGAAAATCGAGGTTACAAGGACGGGAGGACACCTACATCCAGCAATGTGAGGCTGCCAAAGACATATTTTTCAAATATGGATGGAAGGCGGCGGCAACGCAGCTCGGTCTTAGCCAAGAGACCAAGGTCTTCCTCAATCCTCCGCCACATTTTGTACCGAGCTACATGGCGGAGTACGCCCGCGCCATTCAGCAAAAATTTCTTCAAGATGCTGATGAAGAAGAGGCCCTAGAGCCCAACAATGCCCCGGTTATTGCCAGTGATCCCGCCATTCAATCAGCTCGGGTGGAGCCACCGGTGGAAGACTTGGTTGAAAGTGTGATCGAGCTACCTGCTGAAACCGGGCTTCGAGTTGAACTAGATGCGGATCTTGACGACCTCTTTGCTTGATCTTTTTTCTTCTTTTTACTTTTGGAAAGAAATTGTAACCGGGCTATATTCCCGCTCCTTTGTAACTCTAACTTTGAACTTTGAATGAACGGCTTCTTTTATTTCAATTGTTGTTTCGGTTTACTACCATGCTTGTATTTATTTTCTAGCTATAATATGAATGAAGTATAACATTCTGTAACCGAGATACCTATCTCGGTCTTGTCCTTGTAATCTGCTCGGTCATTCCAGCCAGCCGCTCCTCAGCCTAGATCCTTATCTCGGCTGAAGAGTACTGAGAGTTGGTTATTCCAGCCAACCACTCTTTAGCCTGGATCCTTATCTCGGCTGAAGAGTACTAAAAGTTGGTTATTCCAGCAAACCACTCTTTAGCCTAGATCCTAATCGTGGCTAAAGAGTACTAAATGTTGGTTTTTCCAGCCAACCACTTCAACCTAGGTCCTTACCTCGGCTGAAGAGTAATAAATGTTGGTTTTTCCAACCAACCTCTTCAGCCTAGACCCTTATCTCGGCTGAAGATTACCAAAAGTTGTTTACTCCCGCCAACCACTCTTCAGCCTGGATCCTTATCTTGGCTGAAGAGCAATAAGTGTTGGTTTTTCCAACAACCACTCTTCAGCCTAGATCCTTATCTCGGCTGAAGAGTAATAAGTGTTGGTTTTTCCAGCTAACCACTCTTCAGCCTAGATCCTTATCTCGACTGAAGAGCAACAAGTGTTGGTTTTTCCAGCCAACCTCTTCAGCCCAGATCCTAATTTTAGCTGAAGAGAGCTCAAAGTTGGTTATTCCTGCCAACTTAGAGTGAAGTGTTTGGTTTTTCTAGCCAAACATCCTACAGCCTGGATCCTTATCCTCGACTTAGGAGAGGTGTTGATTTTTCCAGACAACTTCTTCAGCCCAGATCCTAATCTTAGCTGAAGAGATCTCAAAGTTGGTTATTCCGACCAACTTAGAGTGAAGGGTTTGGTTTTTCCAGCCAAACGTCCTGCAGCCTGGATCCTTATCCTCGGCTTAGGAGAGGTGTTGGTTTTTCCAGCCAACTTCTTCAGCCCAGATCATTATCTTAGCTGAAGAGAGCGCAAAGTTGGTTATTCCGGCCAACTCTGCTTACAATGCCCTTAGCTCACTAAAACAACTTTTACAGCGGACAACAATTGTGCTGAAAAAGAAACTACTTGTTTTATTAAAAAAAAGAAAATTACATGTACTTAAAAGAAAAGCTAAAAATAAAATACTTTGAGATTGGCAGTGTTCCATGGCCTGGGAATGGCTTTGTTATCTTCATCCTCCAAGTGGTATGCCCCTTTTCCTGCTAATCCAACCAGTTTGTAAGGTCCTTCCCAATTAGGTCCTAACTTGCCATCCCCTGGTACCAGGGTGTTTCCCATCACTTTGCGCAGTACCCAATCTCCAATCTTGAATTTCCTCGGATGTACGGTCTTGTTGTATTTTCTGATAACTCTTGCTGGTATAAGGCGATGTGAACCAATGCTCTTTCTCTTCTTTCTTCGGCAAGGTCGAGTTCTAATGCTATGGCTTCTCTATTTAAGTCTGGGTCAAAATTTTCACTTCTGATGGTGGGGAGGCCAATTTCCAGTGGGATTACGACTTCCATGCCCTAGGCTAAGGAGAATGGCGTTTTTGCAGTTGATCGTCAAGGTGTGGTACGGTAGGCCCATAAAACATGAGAAAGCTCCTTAGCCCACTTTCTTTTTGCTTTCTCCAACCTTTTCTTCAATCCATCCAATACGACTTTGTTTGATGCTTCCGCTTGGCCATTTGCTTCGGGGTATATCGGTGTAGAATTGTAGAATTTTATCTTGTATTCTTCACAAAAGCTTTTGAAAATTTTGCCATCGAACTGAATGCCGTTGTCAGATATTAGAGCTTTTGGTATGCCGAACCGAGTGATGATATTCTGCCAGACGAATTGTTTCACATCTTTCTCCTTTATTGATGCAAGTGCTTCTGCCTCCACCATTTTGTGAAGTAGTCTGTTACTACAAGAAAGAACTTTCTGTTGCCGGGTACCGTAGAAAGTGGTCCTACTATGTCCAAGCCCCACATTGCGAATGACAATGGGCTAGTTAAAGGTAGAAGCTCTCTGGCTAGCTGATGTATTTGGTGTGCGAACTTCTAACATTTCTCGCACTTCTTGACATACTTCTCTGAATCTGCTTGCATGTAAGGCCACCAAATCCCTGCGAAATTGCTCTATAAGCCAATGATCTCCCCCCTTGGTGGCTTCCGCATACGCCTTCATGTATCTCGAACAAGAATGCCTCAACCTTGCTGGGATGGACGCATTTCAAGTAAAGTCCTATGAAGGATTTTTTATACAAGGCCATTGACGGAGAGAGCCAAAATCGCTGCGACTTTGCTCTAATCTTGTTGGTTTCTTTCTTTTCTTCGGGTAAGACGCCATCTTTTAAGAACATTATAATGGGATCCATCCATGAAGGGCCTAAGTCGGCGCAACATACCTCGGTTTCTTCGGGTTCTTCAATGCTTGGTCTTGGTAGGAAGTCAATCAGCAATGGATGTGGGATGGATGTGTCTGCCATCGAAGCAAAGCCTGCTAATTCGTCTGCTCTGCTGTTTTTTTCTCTGCTAATTTGCTCTATCCGCATTACTTCGAGCGTCATGATCTTTTTTCTGACTAACTCTTGGTACTTAGCCATTCTTTTATCCTTTGCTTCGTAGTCGCCTGAAATTTGGTTTGCCACCAGCTGTGAGTCACTGTAAACCATTAGCTCGGTGGCCTTCATGTAGAGTGTTGATTTTAGTCCTGCCAGAAGCGCATCATACTCCGCTTCGTTGTTTGATGCTGGGAAGCCAAGGTTGACTGCCTGTTCCACTAATAGGCCATCTGGTGAGATGAGGACTATACCGAGTCCTGCACCGTGCCTATTAGATGCGCTATCCACAAAGAGCTTCCACATCTCTCCAACGAATAGCTTCCAACAAGTTGAGGGGTCGGATGATGTCTTTGGGTCGTGAGTGTTGCTGATATTTTCTTCCAAGTCCACACCTGCTGTTTGCCCCTCACTTTCTGATTGTACCAAGTTTTTGTTTGCTGATGAGTCTTTGTCTGGTGTAGCATGGTTCGCCTCTTTCTGCTCGTCATTACTCCGATCTGTTTTGGGGTATGGCTGGGCATCCTGTTTCAAGGGTTGCGCGCTTCCTGCGGCACTTTTCATCCCCATTTCGGTTGCACCAGTCAAGTCAACTAAGCAGATGTGATGGCTTCCTGGGGTGAATTCTGCCACAAAGTCTGCCAATGCTTGGGCTTTATTGCGATTCTGGGTTGAAACTTGATATCGTACTGTCCTAGTTCCACCGCCCACTTCAAGATTCGCCTAGAAAAGTTCGCCCTCTCAAACAAAACTTTTAATAGGAAAGCTGTGAGGACGATTATGGTGTGGGCGTGGAAGTAATGCGACAACTTCCTTAATGCCATCATCAAGGCTAAGGTCAGTTTTTCCAATGGCAAGTACCTGGTTTTTGCATCCAGCAAGGTCTTGTTGATATAAAAGATGGGCAGGTGTTGGATTCCATCTGCTCGGACCAACACTGCACTAACTGCGTGCTGTGAAACTGCCAGGTACAAAAAGAGCTATTCTCCAAGTATTGGGGTTACTAGCAATGATGGAGAAGACATGTATTCTTTCAAACTCTCTAGGGCGTGGTCGCATTCTTCGTCCCACTCAAACTTGGCCTTTAGTGCTTGGAAGAATGGTCGACATCTGTCTAACGACCGACTTATTAATCGGTTGAGCGCAGCTGCCATGCCAGTGAGGTGCTGTACTTCTTTTACTGAGTTGGGCCTCTCTAGATCCTGAATTGCTTTGATCTGAGAAGGGTCTGCTTCTATACCTCAGTTGGTCACCAGGAAGCCTAGGAATTTGCCAGATCCTACGCCGAAGGCACACTTGGATGCATTAAGGCGCAACTTGTTCTTCATCAGGATCTGGAACATCTTATCTAGGTCCTTGAGATGGTCCTTCTCATCCTTGCTCTTGACCACCATGTCGTTGATGTAAGCCTTTATTGTTCTGCCTAACAATGGTTCAAACATCTTGGTGACCATCCGTTGGAATGTTGCCCCTGCTTTCTTTAGGCCAAAAGGCATGACCTTATAACAATACAACCCTCTAGGAGTTATAAAAGATGTGACCTCATGGTCTGGCTCATACATAACGATGTGATGGTAACCTCTATACGCATCAAGAAAGCTAAGTCGGTTGTGTCCTGCTGTAAGATCTACCAGTTGGTCTATTCTGGGTAAGGGAAAGCTATCTTTTGGGCATGCCTTGTTGACTGTTTTGTAGTCCACGCAAACGCGTCATTTTCTATTCTTTTTTGGCACCACCACTGTATTGGATATCCACTTAGGCGTGACAACCGTAATCACTGTTTAGTGCTAATCTATGATTAAGCATGTTAAGTAACTGATCTGACTGAAATTCGGAACTGATTGATTAAGTGTATTAGTTTAAATACAAGTCTATTTGTTTGACTGCTAAATGATCTGTTCATGTTTTATGTTTTAAACTGCAAATTAAAGGTCTTATCGGCGGCCGAATCCGAAACTGATTAGTGTTTTATACTAATTGGAATTTATGTGATTTTATGGTATGTTTAATTGAAATGTGATTTGGAGTGATTAAATTAGATTAAATAATGTTAAATTACACTAGTTGCATTATTTACCAAAATGCCATCTAGTAGGCCACTTCTATTAACATCTTGAGGCTTGAACTACACACTTAGACACAACATTTCTTCAGCCCTTTTCTTGAGCCTAAACCGTATGAGAGGAAGAGTGAGAGAAATTGGTTTCAACTAGGAATTCTTGCTTGAACTTGGAAGGATTAAAGAGAGGATTGCATATTTGGGCTTCTAGACTTGAAATTGAGGACCTAAGGTAGGAGAACCATCTTCTTGAACTTGTATTTAAGTTATATTTTGCATGGTCCATGAGAAAGTAGTGAGTTGAGTCTAGAATTGGATTAAATTGTTGAATTGAAGCTTGAATGATGCATGCATGTACACATTGGTGAGTTTTGAGGTTATTTTCATGGAAATTCTTACATGCATGTCTATATTCTAGCTATGGTCCATGAATTCATCATGTTTTTGAATGAATTGACTCATTTGATCAAGTATTTGAAGCTATGATTTCAATTAAACACTTGCATGTTATATGTTCATCATGTTCTTGAAGTTATTGTTGAAATTATGTTTTATTTGAACTACCTTTGGGCTTTGATTTTGCTAATTGATCTTTGAAACATGTCATATTATGAGTTTTAAAGTGTTTTCCAGAAAATTAGTCCAAAAGGATCTGATTTGATGCTTTAAATGTTGAGTTTTGAGCTTGGAGGTTCAATTTGGAAATTTCAGATTTTGAACTCACGCTCAAGCATAAGACTTCACGCTCGAGCGTACACTCTGAGTACATGCATCCCGCTCGAGCGGGAAAAGTAACGCTTGAGCGTGAAATACGTGTATCCAGTACTTTTCATATGTTTACAGTCCGCTCGAGCGAGAGAATACACGCTCGAGCGAGGACTTGTGTCTCACGCTCGAGCGGAGGTCGAGCACCCAGCGAGCGTGAATTGCATGCATCTAGTACTTTTCATGAGTTTACAGTCCACTCGAGCGAAGGAAGTCACGCTCGAGCGGAGCCCCTTTGTCTACATGTCCGCTCGAGCATAGAAAGCCACGCTCGAGCGAGACTCTTGTTTTTCTGAAAATTTTGAAAAGTGTTTTAAAGTACATCTTTGCATCCTCATTCTATCCTAGCCATTCCTAGGCCATGTTTAAGGCATCTTAATGAGGATATTGATGTAGAACCACACGGAGTCAAGATAGGGACTAAGTCATTGATTCCTAAGTGTGTAACTTAATGTGTGTTCATTCTGTAACTGTGTAGGGTTGGCATCCGAGGACGCTCACTAGCCGCTATTAGCCCAGTGCTCTGTGAGTAACAATGTTGTAAATATATGTTCAATTATGAATATTTTCTGAATGATCAACTGTTCTATTTACTGAAATGTTATTGTTTAATGAACGAATGTTTGTCCTATTTGTAAACTGTATTAGTGGCATCCATAGCAACTTACTGTTACTGTACTGTTACTGCTGCTGTCACAAAGATCTCTGTCGGTTCCCATGTTTGGAACCACTACTGTTTACTATTATGATAGCCATCAACTGACTGTTCGGTCTGTTAAGACCTACTGTACTGTTTTGCTATTAGATGTACCACATATAACTGCTATGGTTTCTAAATGACTGACATGACTGCTTATTGACTGAAAGGACATTCATTCTTAACCTCTTTACATAACTATTATTCATTGGGCTTTAGCTCACTGTTTATATATATATGTAGGTGTCCAAGCACCGGATCGGAGCTAGGAGTGTTGGGTTAAACTCCTTTTTTGTCTAGCCAACCAATGTGCCTCACTGCGAGGTTCCAAGTGTGCTCAAGCTAAGGCTGTTTTGGGGTGTTTTAGATTCCCCTTTCTGCTTCTGTTTTGTATAGAATGTTAAGACTTATACTGTATTGTCATGGTAGGGATTTGGTCCCTAACCTGAATGTCTGTATATGTTGTATGTATATATGTTTTACTTATGAATGTGAATATCTTCGGAAAAGTCTTTTTGGCATACAGACTGTCACAACTCATTGGACATTTTTTATTACTGTTTTGGCTTTTGTCAGCCCCTATATTCTGTATTACTGTCTTTGCTATTAAGTAGGTCTTCGGTAATTACGGATTACTAGCCGGTTACGATGCTAAACCCATAGGGGCGGGTTTGGGTCGTGACATTAGGATAGTGTACTTCTCTGATAGCTCCTGCCTTTAGAAGGTTTCCTACTTCCTCTGCCACTATCTCGGCATGGTGGAGTGCCGATCTACGAGTGCTTTGTATAACTGGTCTGGCAGATGGATGGACATTTAATTGGTGATAGATGAAGTTTGGGTCAATGCCTGGTATATCATACGACGTCCAGGCGAACACTTCGATGTTAGAGGTCAAGAATTCCATGACTTCTATTCTTTCAGTGCTGGACATAGATGAACCAAGCAAGAAGAACTTTTCCGGGTTCTTTTCATCTATCATTACCTGTACCAAGTCTTCCACTGCCTTCTGTTCAGCGGCTTTGCCAACATCCACGAACAACTCATTGCTCTCAGGTTCTTCCGCCATCTATACATACCCCTTGGCAGTGCGGTTGCCATTTACTGTGACGAAGCATTGTTTGGACATAATTTGGTCTCCAAAGACCTCTTCAATTACTCCGGCTTCGTTGGGGAACCGCATTACTTGATGGTAGGTTGACGCTACCGATCGCATGGCATGCAGCCATGTCCTTCCCAAGATTATGTTGTAAGTGGAAGGGACTTTCAATACCCAGAACTCCATATGTTTCGTCATGCTTCCTGCTCTGATTGGGAGGATTATCTTACCAACTGGCCACTCTTACATTGAATTGAATCCGATCAGGGGGGATATGGCGGGTGCCAAGTTTTTATCCTCTAGTTTCAGTTGTTTGAAGGTTTCGTAATACATTATCTCACATGAGCTCCCTTGGTCAATCAAAATCCGTTTGACGTCGAAATCCTTGACGCGGAGAGTGACAACTAATGCATCGTTGTGAGGGCAATACATCATTGCCAAGTCTCTGTCTGAAAAAGATATGACATTCGTGGCCTCTGTCCTCCCCTTTTGGTGGTAGGTTGTGCGCTTAGTATCTCCCTTAAGTGCTCAGCCTTCTTGATCATTCCCCTGAGCTCACATACTCGCTTAGGTTCGAATACCCCATATTTTACGTTGATCACGCCTTGAGGTGGGGTGTCGATCGGTATTCTGTTTGGGTTGTCATGGTTCTGGGGGGCTAGCTGTGTCCCTCCTCCTATGTACTAGTCCAGGTGCCCAGCTGCCACTAACTCCTCCAAATGTTGTCTCAACGGCGTGTAATTTTCAATGCGTTGCCCCTTTTCATCATGGAAGGTGCACCGTGACCTTTCGTCATAGTCCTTCTGTGCTTCTCCCAACTTAGCTGGCCATCTGACGAAAGGTTCATCGCGTATCTCACTGAGAATCCGGTAGATCGATTTTTTGAACATTGTTGCGATGGTAGTGCGGAATTTTAACCATCTTTTGTCTGAGTCCTCTCTGTTGGCCCGCCTACCTCGCCCATTTCTACTGGGGCGTTCTACCGTATTGACTTTTATCACAGTCTTTTTATCTGGTATCGTTGCTGTGCCAGATTTTGTTTTAGTATGGGCGTCATCCTCCTCTGCCCGAATATGCTGGTGCACTCGCTCCATCAAGGCCTCCATTGTGAGGGGTGGCGCCATAGTTATCGAATCCCTCAACTTGTTTTCGACTGGTAGCCCCCTTTTGTACTGCGCGATGGCAAGATTGGTGGGGCAATCTCCTATCTGGTTAAAGGTCTCCCAGAAATGACTGTTGTAGGATCTCAGAGTCTCCTTGTCGCCCATGTCAGTTGAGAGTAGCTGATCGATCTCCACTGACGTTTTGGTGTTGGTTCTGAACCTAGTCACGAACGCCTCGGCCAATTGCCCCCAGGAGGCGATGCTGTCTTCTGGTAGCCTTTCGAACCAGGTTAAGCCAAGGTCGCCAAGGCTGGATGGGAATAGAATGCACATCAAAGCCTCGTTCCGCCGGTATACTGCCATAACCTGGTGAAAGTGGCTTAGGTGCATGTAAGGATCTGTCTTCCCTTCGTAAGTTATAAACTTAGGCTGGAGGAAGCCAGAAGGTAACGGCGCGTTCTCAATTGCCGGAACGAACGGCGAGCTATGCAACCTTGCTAATGCTTTGTCCGTTGGTTCGTAAGCAAGGCACGGTATTGGCATTCCTACCTCGATGCTTCTGTGCGTCCAAGGAGCCAATCGCTGAAAGGCTGAAACTCTGCGCGGGTCTCGTGCCTTGACATCCTCCTTCCACCGTGCCCTTTCTTCAAGCACAGTTCGCAAATCAGACGATCTGGAAAACTCCGTCTGCCTGGATGACGTCTGGTGCGTGCACGAGGGCCGATAGGTGCTTCTTTCAGTATATGACCTCTCAGTTCTCGTTCTCTCAGACCTGGAGTAACGAGTCCTGGACGTCCTTGTTTGAGTGTCGTCTATTCTAAGGCTCCTACTCTTTGCTTGTGATGGCGTAGTGTGTCTACCACGACCTTTCGAGTGGCCGCCCCTCTCTTGTCGCCACCCCTTTTCCTTTTATCTAGCGCTTCATCAACTCCATGTCTGCCGCCAACCTTCGTATCAACTCATCATGTTCCTTCACGCGATCCTCCAGAACCTGAGGGTCAATCCTCCGCCTCTGCCTCTGCCTTTCGAGGCTTTGAGAGTGACGGGGGCTGTTACCCCGCCTTCCCCTTGCATCCCTTCGGGGGTTCGGTCGCTGGGGCTCTAAATCTGCCATGGGAGGGATAGAAGGAAAACCTTCGCGCCTCTCACCCCCCTCTGGGATTTGTCCGTCGATAACGGATTGCGGTAAGTCTTCATTGTGCACCATTGATCTCAACTCGAGAGGAAAGCTTGATTAAGAGGTTTTGTTATTTGTGGACTTCCCACAGACAGCGCCAATTGTACGAGCACGAAATAATTCTTCTCGTATGATCCTGTTGATCAAGCTTGCGCTCCTTGAAACGTCGTCGCTTTGCCACTTAAGAATACAAACGTGAGCTAACCGGCGGGTGTGTGCCGGAAACCCCTCCGATGCCTAAGTTAGCACAATAGACAATAGACACAAAAGCTCTGTGAATTCAGGAATCAAAGTTGTGTTACCTCTCCATAGGTGATGTTATGAGCTTTTATAAGTTCTGCGTGGCACAATCCTAGTAGGACTCTTATTCCTTCATGCAGAGTCCTCCTAGGAATCATATTCCTCAAAGATAATGCTTATCCTTCAACACCCTCTCATTGCTTAAACTTAGTGAGATGGTTTTACCACGGTTGGATGTCAATATGACTGAGCTAACATGGTCATGCTAAAGCTGCAGACTAGACCGAACTCCAACTAGCTCGGTTCTTCCTTTCACTGTGTGTTCCTCGGTTTAACATATTCCAACTGGGCTGTTTACTCAACACCGAGCTAACCAAGCATGAGGTAAGAGTTAGCTCGGCGCTCCAACGCATAAGGCCAAGATAGCTCGGCTCTCCCAAGCACAGTGCCTAGCTAACTCGGCCCCTACTTGCTTAGCCTTTTAGACCGAAGTAAATCTGCTTTTACCTCTGTCCGTCTCGCGGCCCATTTACCAAAGAAGTCTCCTACTTAGCTCGGTCCGATTTAGACATAAATTACCCTCTCAGCTGTGCAAAATACTACTCAATCTGCTAAAAGAGCACCGATCTACATCAATCCGCACCATTCTATCTACTAACTGCGGCTTAAACTTTAAAATTTATAATTCACTTTCGAAATCGCTCCGCTTTACCATAATTAATACATATATATTTTTTAACCTATAATAAAATATTAAAGTAAAAATGAGTGCAAGAGAGATTTAATATATGAAATTTATTATAAATTAGTAGTCATATATATGAAAAATATTACACAAATTAGAATTATATATTATGCAAAAACTTAATAATTGACTAAAATATTTTTCAATCTGTCAATACATCCAAAGTCACTCAAATCACAATTTATCAATCTGTCAATATATTAATTCACCATTTAATTTATAATCTTACTTTCCAACCATCAAAATTATACTGCACACACCCTAGACTGCACTATGTAGTCCACGAAAAATCCGTGTTCTATTAAATAATATAGATGCGTTGCTTATCATTAAAATATAATTATCAAAATATTTACAATACGTAATGTTTGACTACTTTTGATTCCAACATGAAAATAACAACAAAGTAGAAAAGTTGCTTACTTTTCTTCTTGTTATTTTCTTAAAAGCCATACCTTACAAATGCATATCTTTGACTGATGTGTAAAAAAATTTCTCAGATTGCACTCTCTCGCCTTTATTTTATTTTATTTTTTTATTCATTTTGGGTCTACTTGGTTGGTGGTCATTATTTTGCATTCTTCTTCCTTGTTTTTCTTTATTTTTTTTCTCCAAATCTTCGTATGTAATGATAAATCCACGTCGTCAATTTAAACCATTTAAACTTAATTAATGTAATATAAGAGTTTCTCTACTCATTATTAATTAATTTTGAGTTAAATATTTTAACATGATATCAGAGTTGAATCTTGAGTAACCTCTTATCTCATGTAATGATCCATTTCTCAATTCCAATCGAATCTCTCAATCATCTCCATGCCCTATCGAGCAGTATGTAACGGAGAGTATTAAACCCACATTGCCAATCTAAATCATTCAAGCTTAGTTAATATAATGTGTGAGTCTCTCCACTCATTGTTAATTGATTTTGAATTAGATGTTTTAACATATAATATTGAATCTCTTTGTTGCAAATTATAATTTAATTAATTAACAAAAAAAAAAAACTCCTCCAATGTGTGGGGTCCACATGATGTGGGTACATGTAGGACTTGTCCCTTATGAGACATATGTGTCTCATTTTGTGGTTGGTGTATGTACACCTAAACTCATTTTCCCTACATTTAAGAATGCTTTTAATGAACTTAAAAAAATAAAAAATGCTTTCAAATTTTTTTTTAAAGAATTTTTTTTTTCTCTCTCTCCGCTCCCCAAATATAAAAGTGTTCTGCAAGCAAATTTCTTTCGTCCTCTCTCTTATGTAATGGTTGTTTTTAGAAAAACATTAAATTGCTAAAATTTGTATACATAATTTATTAAAAAAATGATATGGCACACTTAATTATGATCATAATAATGACATTATGGTTTTAAATGAAAGGAACCATAATATGGCACATCATTTTGAATAATAATTATGTACACTTTTTTTCTTTTTGTATATTACTATTATTTTTATGAATGCAAATTTTAATTGTTAATTACAAAATAATTGTATAAATTCCCAACTTATTGAAACAATTAAAATAATAAATGCATCCAATGTGACGAGTATGTTAAAATTAAAAATTACTAAAATAAAGACAAATTAATATAATATTAAATACATCTTAATGAGTGCCTCAAAAATTTTGTTAGCCTTTACCAACATAAAATATTATGTTTTCTTTCTCTCTGAAATAAGGAATAAAAAGTAACATTTATTAAAAAGAAAAAAAAAAGAGTATATAGCATTGTTGGAGAAAATAGCAGGGAATTGACCCCTAAAATATAGAAATCTACTTTTTCATAATAATTTTGACAAAAAATAAAATAAAAATAGATAACCTTGTTGAAAATGCTCTAAAAAGAGAGTAATTTTTATTGCATAACTATAAGGCTTGAACCTGAAAAAAAATTCTTTATTCACAAGTCAGACTTAGTGTCAAGAGCACATGTCAAGCATTTAAAATCGTCAATGCAAATTAAAACATCTTCCGCTGGTTCCGCTTGAATGAGTCTCTTTTTGAAAAGAGTCACTCGTGTGCGAGTCTTTTTTGAAGAAGAATTTTATTCAAACGCATTCGAACTAAACAAATTCAGTGAATGAATCATTAATCTTAATTTTTAGTACAATAATCTTTTTGTAATTTATCCAATTTTATATGTTGGGGGAGGGCACATGAGTTAGGCGACCCAGACCTAACAAATAATGCATTAAATATTTTAAAATTGGACTTTTTTTAAGTTTAAATCTCAACTTGATCATAATTTTTATTTCGATGATATGAATTATTTATTTTATAAAAAATTATATATTATTCATAAAAAAAATTAAATTAATATAATAGTTGTAACTTTTTTTTTTATTGTTTTATTGTGTTTGTTTCAAAAAATTGATGATATACGTTTAAAAACATATTTATCGTCTATATTTTAAAAAATAAAATTGATAAAATAAATAATTTATAATTATCGAATTAATTTAATTTTTTTTATAAATGATATATACAAATAGTCTTACAAAATAAAATATTTAAATTATCAAAATATTATTGTAATGAATCCTTACAAGTTTAAACAAAACGGTCAAGTTAAATTTAAATTTAAAAAAAAAAAAAACTTGAACTCATATTATAAATTTATAAAATAACAAAGAGAGGAAACCAATAACAAATAAATGTCCATCATCACATTTACCAGTTAGAAACTAAGGGGTTGTTTGAGATAATCTAAATAAATGTACTTTTTGACTTTTTATGAAATATAGATTGGATTTGGATTGGGTTTAAAGTGATGCGTTAAAGAGGTGATGTAACTTAAATAAGATGATATGACTTAAATAGAATAGTAACTTTTTGACTTTTTAAATTTTTTTGAGAATACCAACCTTCACCTAATAACAAATAACAAATAACAAATAACAAATAACATGCAATTCCGGCACGTTCGTTATAAAGGGATTAGAAGGTGAGATAAGGGCACGGACCCTGTGTCTGCTCCTCTCAAAACCTCATGTAGTTAGTTCAAATATACCGTTTATTTTTTTTTTAAATAAATAAAATAATATTTTGCAATTATGAGGCTTATATAAGTGTTTGTTATTTTTTAAATAACATGCTTATAACTTATTTTAATGTGAGAGTTTATAATAAATTATTTTTTTATAATTTTTACTTCTAAATTATTAGAAAAACATAATTTAAATAAGCTAAAAAAAGGGTTAATTATTTAGAAGCTGAAGAAATTGTGCTTTTAACTTCTTCTTTTTGATTATCAACTTTTAATTTACAATAAATTATACCAAATAAGGCCATAAAATTAAAATATGGGAGTATGTGTTATATCTTAAATGACTTGTTTATAGTTTATTTTAATTTCAGAAGCTATGTTAGACTGTTTAATGTTGTTTGTGCTTATAAGCCATAAACAGTTTAAATAAATTAACTATTTAAAAGGTAAGGTACTTATAATTTTTACTTTACGATTACCAACTTTTAATTTATAATAAATTGCACCAAGCAAGATGATCATAAACAGCTTGGATTGTCTTAACATGCCTTATTACACTGAGTCTAAGACTACAAATGAATAGAGTTGTTTGCGAATAAGTTCGAACTCGGCTCGATAAAGACTCGTTCGAACTCGATTTGTTAAATTTTTATTGCATTCGAACTCGTTAAAATTTTAATAAACAAGTCAAAATATATTAAAACTCAACTCGTTAGCTAACTCGTTTAACATTTAATTAAATATTATAATAAATATATTATTTATATATTAAATAATGTAAAAATATTTATAAAACAGAATAAATATGTTATTTATATTTAAATAATATAAATGTCAATAATAACTAAATTTATTTATATTTAAATAATAATTAACTATAGATAATACATTTATATAATAGTAGTGGTAGATATTATTATTTTGGTAAGATATTGACTTTTTTTAATCGGCAGTGCTACGTAGCTCGAAAGCTACCCCCGAATCTTCCTAAACCCTAAACAACGCCGTTTTTGTTTTGTTTTGTTTTGTTTTGTTTTGTTTTTTTTTTTTTTTCTTCTCATACCCCTTGCACATAATGCACCACTTAGGGGCTTTTGTTATACTCATACATAGGGCTGCAAAGGAACCGAGCCGTTTGTGAACATGTTCGAGCTCGACTCGGCAAGAGCTTGTTCGAACTTGGTTCGTTAATTTTTTTTTTGCGTTCGAGCTCTACCTCAAGCTCTAGCTCAAGCTCGTTAAATTTTTAATAAATAAGTCCAAACATACTAAAATTCGGCTCGTAAGCTCAGCTCGTTAGCTAGCTCATTTAACATTTATTATTTTTATGTTAAATAATATAAAAATATGAATAAAAAATAAGATAAATATGTTATTTATATATTTAAAAAATATAAATTTAAATAATAGTTAACTATAGATAGTACATTTATATAATAGTGGTAGTAGATATTATTATTTTAGTAAAATATGGACTTTTTTTTAGTATGTATATATATATATTATATATAATTGTATAATCAAATTTTCAATTATAACTTTAATCTAATGCATGAGTATAAATTTATAATTTCTTTGTCTCGTTAATGCTCGTGAATAATTTCAAATTCAAGTTAAACCTAGTCAACGTGATTCAAATTCGAATTGTTAAATTTTTATTGAGTTCGGGTTTAAGCTCAAGTTCAAATTTAAGCTTGTTAAAATCTTAATAAATAAATTCAAAATATCTTAAAGTTCGGCTTGACTTGTTTGCGACCATTATTTGCCACTTAAAATGCAAACAGATAATTTTTTTTTAACAAACATTAAAGATTAAAAAATAATTTTCTTTTTTTATAATACTCATGCAAGTCTCATATAATATGAATTTCACACTTATATAAATATTAGGTAAAAATTCTGATAACTTTATTTATGGTGAATTTCTCACAACTTTTTTTTAGGGTTCATATCATTTATCTTTTTAAAAAAAAAATTATAATTCAGTTTAAATTTTTTAAAATAATTTCGAATCAATAATAAAATTTAGGATCATTAATAATTAAAATCTTAAATATTGTTATAAATTTATAATTATTTTATAAAAACACCATTAAATTGTAATTTCTTCTTTTATAAATAACCTCAAAATGTGTTGTAATTAGAGTTGGGAAAATTTTACTTCAGAAGTAATTTTAAAAAATAATTACAAATAAATTATAAATTTTATAAATATTAAATATTATAATTTTAATTTCATGAATCTGTAACAAATTTTTAACTATGAGTAATTTTTCCATTAGAATTTCACATGGGGCCCACTGGGTTGTCATTAGTCAAAAGGTCTGACCCCTAATAGGTCTGAAGCATGGACGAGTGTACGTTTGCCGACCTTTTGCTTTTGAAAAATATTAGAGATTTTAAGGTGGTGTTTGGCAAGTGGGTTGGGGCTAAAATAGCCACAAAAGACAAAACAGGCTATTTTAGCCACAACAAACAAAACATCACATCCAACCCATAATCATTACACTCTTCTCTCACAAAAAAAAGCCAAAAAGTCAAAAAGCCAAAAAGCCCTTCCCAAACCAAGCTTTTTAGCCCAGGCTAAAATAGCCAAAAAAGCCAAAAAGCCAAAAAGCCAACCCACTTCCCAAACGGAGGCTAAATAATTTATTAAAATTTTGATTAAACTTTTTATATAAGTATAGAATTCATATAAATCTATATATGTATGAATCTCACATTTATATGAGAGGTTTTATAAAAATTTTCATAGATTATTATGTTTCGGAACATATGAGAGAAAAGAAAAGAATTGATTAATTAAGTTATAAGAGAAAAAAAAAATGATTGTGATTTCTCTCTATCTTGTCTGGATAAATAAAAAATAAAAAATAATTATGATTTTTCTCCTTCTTGTTTGGTTAGATTTCATAAGAGAAAAGAAAAGAAATTATTTTATGTTATATTACCAAAATAACCCTTTTATATTTTGTCAATTATTTTATTTCTTTTATTTTTATAAGGACAAAATTGATATTATACAAATATAAGAATTTATTGATTTCTTTTCTATCTCAATCTCTTTACTTTTGAAAAAATTAAAAATAAAAATTATAAAAGAAATAGATTTCTTTCTATTTTTCTCAATTTTTCTCCACTTAAATTATTTAAATAAATAAAAAAAATATACTTCCCTCTATTTCTTTACTTTCCTCGCCAAATCACTCAAACATAGTAGAACTCTTTGCTTTATTCTCATGATCCGTCTTAACAACAAGACGACGTAGTGGAAGTGGTGGGCCATCCACTGCAATCTGCACCCTCCCACAGTCTATCCATTACCCACCCACCCCACTATAGGTTTAATCATTTGACACCCTTGTGATCTTTGGGTTTCTTGCTTGCACAAATATTTGATTATTTCTCTCCTTTTATGTATATATATAAATGGTTATTGTGTTATCAGTGTGTAGTCATCAAAGGCAAATCATTGGTCTTTCTGTCTCTCTCTCTCTCTCTCTAGCTTTCTCTCTCTTCATTCCTGGTAAGAATAGAAGACAAAGGAGTTATCTTTATCTCTAGCTTCCCCCCCTCTCTTCATTCCTGGTAAGAGGGGGAAGACAGGTTCCATTTTAGAAGATGGACATGGAGAATGGTGCAGATAAGGCAATAATGGACCACCAACAACTGCAACGAGAAGAAGAAGCTCCACCCAGAAGAAAAAAGGGTGGCCTTATAACCATGCCATTCATCATAGGTACAGCTTTTGATGCATATACATATATATATATATATAAATGAATGAGCTATATATATTGATGAGTTTGAGTTTGTTAGGTTTTCTAATTAATTCTCATAAAACGAATGATATATATAGCTCATATAAATATATATTTGAGCTATATATATTTATATAAATGATATATGAGTTGTAATTTTTGATATGATAAAAATTACAGCAAACGAAGCATTGGAGAAGGTTGCAAGTTACGGACTGTCTGCAAACATGATATTGTATGTGATGGGAGACTATCACATAGGGGTAACACAAGCCACAAACATACTCTTCCTGTGGTCAGCTGCTACCAATTTCTTGCCTCTTGTTGGGGCTTTCATCTCTGATTCTTATCTGGGTCGCTACCTCACTATTGGCCTTGGTTGTATCGCCAGTCTCCTGGTAATAATTCATTCACACTCTAACTCACTGTTTTGTGGCTCGGGCTCTTTTGTCTTTGTCTCCATCATTAATCATGGGTCGTATCTCAATAATTTTTTTTTCTTAAAATACTAGTCTTCTATTTTATTTTTTTAAAAAAAAATTAATATCTTTTTAAAAATTAAAAATTAAAATAATATAATTTTTTTATTTTATTCTTCTGTTAAATTTATTAACAATACAAAAAATATAATTATAATAATTGATATTTTTCAAAAAATATATTATCAGAAAGTAATTTTAAAAAATTAATTTTTTTAAAATATAATAATTGTATTATAAAAACAATTAAATACCTTAAAAGAATTATTATTTTAGAAATAAGAAAGTATTTAGCACTACATAGTCTAATTAAAGTGCAATAATCGTTTCTCAAAATTCTCATCTATTGAGATTCCAACTACATAATATAATCAATCTTAAAGGATTGTATTGTATCCCATCCCCAGACCCAGTTGTATTTGGAGTTTCTTTTTATTTAAAATTATAACTACATAAATGAGAGGGTTTTGGGATTGAGTGTGTATTGGAGATTGAGACAGATTTTGGGGCTTGATTTATTGACGAGTGCGTGTAACCATAATATTGGTTGAAGCGAGGGACCATTGAATTAGGCTAGTTTGATTATTCAAATTAAATAATTCCAATTTGTGTCAGGATAAGTTTAAAATTTTTGTAAATTATTCGAATCACTCAATTTGTGTAAGCATCAAAGAAAAGATATTTAGAAAGCCTCAATTCTTATGTTTTAAAATAAATAAACAAATGTTATTGATCATAAAGTTTCTGATTATTTTTCAAAGCCAAAAAACATAAATGTGCCGAGGCATGGCCGCGTAGTAAAGATTTATAAATAACATGATGCACATAAATTGATCCTGATATCAGTATGTCAGTTTAAAAATGTTCATTTACCTTTTTTTAGACAACTAGACAGTGCTTTATAAGAAATATTCATAAAGATTACACAATCAAACACATGAATATGCCAATTTAAAAATGGTCCCATATCATTTTTTTGAAACTACTACACAGGCCTATATAAAAAATTCTAATCATATAATATTGTCACGTAGAATTTCCTGGCCTAATGTGAAAGTGGCCTTTTTTAAAATTATGAGCCACAATATTTTTATTTTTTTTAATTTCAAAGTAATAAGATTGAAATCTGCTGCACAATTTTCTAAGATTTGTATAGAACTTTATTCTTTAAGTGTTAATGGCTTTTTTTAGCAGTAATGATACTTTGAATTCTTAAGCACATTGAGGCTGCTTTATCATACACATGTTTAAAGGTGAAAAAGCCTAAAGCAATTTTTTTTTTTTTTTCTTCTTTTAAAGGATCCCAAAATATGCAACTTTTTTGCTGTCATTAAGTACATTCATGTTTGTGTTCATGGAAAATTTCATGAGAAAATGCAAAACAGTTTCCTGTGGACAGTAGCTATGACAGAAAATGCGACAAATCTAAACTTCATATGAAAAACATTAATCAAAATGATTGAAACATCTTCAATGACTTCAGCAACACATTGTATGATGGATTTAAGAACTTATAATCAAATAAATTGAATTGTCAAACGAATTATTTGGATTTGTAATCCATTTTCTGGCATAACCACCAAATCAAAACAAATTTTTTTCACTGTTGCAGGGTATTGTAGTCCTTTGGTTGACTGCTATGATCCCACAAGCAAGGCCTCCCCATTGCAATCTGTACAAGGAGAGCTGCAAATCGCCGAGTTCAGCCCAGTATGCTATTCTTCTTGGTTCTTTTGCCCTCATGTCTATTGGAGCCGGTGGCATTAGACCGTGTTCTATAGCATTCGGAGCAGATCAAGTGGACAATAGAGCTGGTCGCCAGAACGAGAACAACAGGGTTTTAGAGAAATTCTTTAGCTGGTACTACGCTGCAACTGCTGTTGCAGTCTTGGTTGCTTTCACCGTCATTGTTTACCTTCAAGATCATACCGGTTGGAAAATAGGGTTTGGAATCCCGGCAATCCTCATGTTCTTGTCTGCTCTCTCGTTCTTCCTCGCTTCCCCTTTTTATATCAAGCAAAAAGCTACCTCGAGCTTGTTTACTAGTCTTGTGCAAGTGATGGTGGTTTCTTTCAAGAACAGAAGGGTAGCATTCCCATCTCAGACCTCGATTTTGAGGTATCATAACAAGGACTCAACGCTGTCAGAGCCAACTAATAAACTTGGGTATGTCATCCTCCTCCTCTTAACGTCGTTAATTAATGCTCCGTTTATTTCGACAGAAAACATTTCCCCATGTTTGTTACGACTTTGAGACTAATATGCTAGTTGTTGTATTAGTGATAGTAGTAGTGGCAGTGATAATGGTGGTGGGGTGGTGGAGGTGGAGGTGCTAGGGTGATAGTGGTAATGGTGTGGGGTAGTGGAGGAAAGATAGTGTAGGCTTTAGTCTAGAAAACGTTTTTAATATTTTAAAAATAAAAAACATTTTCTTGGACGGAGAGGGAAATAGCACCTCCTCTAGCCTCTGATCCTCCTTGGTGACAGTGGTGGTGCTGGGCGGAATGGGATTAAAAGAGGCGGTGGTAGGGTGTTGGACGTATAGTAAGATTTTAGTTTGAAAATGCTTTTCATCTTTTAAAATTGAAAAACATGCTTAGATAAGAAGGCTTCCTACTCTAGCCTCTGATCTTCCTTGCATCTATTCCAAATTTCGTCTTACCAAATGCCAGATAATAAGACATTTTTTGCCGTAATAAACACTTCTCCATTACTACAATACTAATCTTGTCATTTTCATGGCTTTACAGGTTCTTAAACAAAGCTTGCATCATCAGAAACCCCGAGGACCTAACACCAGACGGAGCAGCCTCGAATCCATGGAAGCTCTGCACTGTAGAACAAGTTGAAGAACTCAAATCACTCGTCAGAGTCATGCCATTGTGGTCTTCAGCTATCATGATGTCAATAAACGTAAGCCAAGGTTCATTTCAATTACTCCAAGCTAAATCCATGGATCGACACGTAACCTCCAGCTTCTCAATCCCAGCAGGCTCGTTCGGCATGTTCACAATCGCCGGCGCAGTACTTTGGATCGTTACCTACGATCGTGTGATCCTTCCCTTATCATCGAAAATCAGAGGAAAACCTGCTCGCGTTGGCTTAAAAACGAGAATGGGTCTAGGCCTATTTTGCTCTTTCCTAGCTATGGCGGTTGCAGCAACCGTAGAGCATTTTCGAAAAAGAAAGGCAATAGAGAGCGGGTTTTTGAACAACCCGCTAGGAGTGATTCCTATGTCGGCTATGTTTCTCGTGCCACAACATCTCTTGAACGGTATGGCTGAGGCGTTCAATGCAGTTGCCCAAAACGAGTTCTTTTACTCTGAATTACCAAAGAAAATGTCGAGCATTGCTATATGCATGGCTGGGCTTGGGCTGGCTGTGGGCAGCTTGTTAGCAAGTGTTGTAATAAACACGGTGGATAAACTAACGAGAAGAGGAGGGAAGGAGAGTTGGCTCTCGAATAATATTAATAAGGCCCATTACGAGAGTTATTATTGGCTTCTGGCGATTATGAGTGCGATCAATATATTTTATTTTCTTCTGTGTAGTTGGGCTTATGGATCATGCTCGAGTGAAGGGTTTTTTACACATAGACATGAGGGGAAAGATGTGGAGGAAGAAGAGATGTCTAAGATTGGGAATGGAGATAATAAGGAGCTAGAAGAGATGTCTAAGATTGGGAATGGAGATAAAAAAGAAGTAGAAGAGATGTCTAAGATTGGGAATGGAGATAATAAGGAACTAGAAGAGAAGTCTAAGATTGGGAATGGAGGTAACAAGAACGAAGGAAAAGAATCCAAGGGAGAAGAGGTATAGAGTTATTATTGTTTTACATTTTGAGGAATACCCAATTGTGTTGTAGATTTGTTGTATGCCTAAAAATAAAAATTTGTGTTTGTAGTTTTGGGATTGTCATTCCTAATATCCATCCATTATAGAGATTTATGCAAGTTGCTTTTACAATTCTTTGTCTTGTGTGAAATTTATGAAAGAGATGTGTAGGAAGAGTTATCCTATTTTGTGCTACTGAGGTATGACTTTCTAATTATCATTGCTCCTTTCATTTTATTTTAGTGATACAATTAGCAATGATGTCTAAAAATAAAAACTAATTAAAAAAGAAATGTTATATATCACTTTTTTTTCTCACCACCTATGTGGATTACTCATAATTGGTTCTTTTTCTGGAGATAATCATTAAGAAAATAATGAAGACAAATAATGTAGTCCTATATGGAAAAGAGTAACCAAAAAAAAAGAAAATATATAACAACTCTCATTAAAGAAAAATATAGAAGCACATATGACATTCAAGCAAAGAGCATTTATGGTCGGTTTGGGATGAGAAGATTTTATATAAAAGGTCAAAAGGTTAAAATATTTTTAATTCATACAAAAAGAAAAAAAAGTTAAAGATTCGTTCACATTTTATTTATTCTTTTACACATTTTCTTGTAAAATTTTAAAAAACCATTCTCAAACACTTTTAGTTTTTCTTTCATATTTTAGCCAAAAAATACTTGAAAAGTGACATATTCAATTTAATTTTAAAAATATAATTCTCGTCTATTTTTTTTTTTACAAACGAGATAAATTAAATAAGTTACGATTATCAAATTGATATTTTTTTTTTGTAGTTAAAATACATCAGGTATCCGATAAAATAAACGATTTAAATTATCGAAACAGTATCCGTGATGATTCTCACGAACTCAAACAACACCCTCTAATTTAGAATTTGAACTGAAAAAAAATCCTAATTTCTTTTTAATGATCTAAAGATTAAGAATGTTGTGAGACAATAAAAAGATTTAGGGGAGAGAGTGTTTAGCCGAAAGCCATGGTATGCAGGGCCCAGCAAAGCAGGAAAGTGGAATCGAAAGGTGTATTCATTATTACACATTATTATCTCCAAAGCCAAACCATGAGGAGAGGAGGAGGGTATGTGTGTGTGCACGAGTACCTCGTGGATGGCATTGCGAGAGCTCATGCGAAGCATACGAAATGAATTGACTCATTATTGATGCTTCTCACTTTTAATTATGTGATGCTCCATCATTTACCGTCAAAAAATGATGGGTTCACCACATCCCTGTTCGGTCCATGGCTTGGTTAAGGAAGAATTAAAAAATTATTAAAAAAATAAAAAAATTAAATAATTATACAAAAAAGTTTCTCTATTTTTGTAAATATTTTCATAAAAAATTATTTAAAAAATCGTTCTAAACATACTAAATTTTTTATATCTCAATCTCATATTTTAACTAAAAAGTAAAAAACATACTCGTTTCATTTGGGATGTGAGTTGGGGGCTAAATTAACCAATAAAGACAAAATATGTTAGTTTAGTCAATAAGACAAAATATCACATTTAAATCATAATCATTTCATTTTTCTTCAAACAACCATCAAATCAACTCTAAATAAAAAAAAAAAAAAACCAATCATCATCCCAAAAACAATTTTTTTAGCTAGGCTAAAATAGTAAAAAAGTCAAACTAAAAAAGTTTATCCTAAACGAAGGCTAAAATAGTCTATTCCTAAACCAACCCTCAATTTAAAAAGGAAATTGCTAAATACCCCCATCTTTCTTCTTAGGACCCCCACTTCTTTGGACCCCTACCGCCAAAATTGCTTTGTTCCTTATTTTTCTGTGGACCCCTTCCATAATCCCAAATATACCCTTTAAACTCTCATCCCAACACATTTCAACTGGCAACTTCTCTTCACATCCGACAGCCCTCCCACGGCCTTTCTCTTTTATTGGAGACCCTCCTTCAGCGCTCCTCCCTCATCGACGACTTTTCTTTTCCGACGACCTACCTTCTAGCTCCATCTTCCTTCCCATTCTTTCATCAGCAATCTTCCATATTGTTTGTTTCACCCAAATCTCCCATTCCACTAATTTCAATCATCTGCCATTACTGCCACCCATATAACTACTTAGAGCCCTCTCCTACAAGCTCGTGTTCGATTTTTCTTTATTTTTTAAATCATCTTTGCTTGGTTTGAAAAACTAGTACCAAACAAATGGTGGAAGTTTGGATGTCAACCACTGAACAAACAGTGGTAGTTCAAATATAGACCATTGAACAAATGGTGATGGTTTGGCCCTGAACTACGAAACGGAATCTGGGGAGATCGCAAGTAGTACTACAGTTGTGACAATCATGCAAGGAGGGTAGATTTGCCACTATCACTGATCTTTTGTAATCGCAATAGTAATTTGGCGAGAAATTAATAGATAAGAAATAGAGAAAGAGTCTTAAAATGGTGTGGGTGGTGCTAATGGTTGGTGAGTAAAGGTGGAGGTGTTAGTGGCTAAAGGTGATGTTAGTGATGTTAGTAGAGGTTACTGGCCAAAATGAGGGGTGGCGGCCAGTGTTCGGGTGATGGAGATAGTTGGCGGGATTAGAGTTAGGGTTTGGGAAATTAGGGTTAGAAAGTTAGGGATGGGACTAAAAATAAGATTTTATGTTTGGACAAAATTAGAAAAAAAAATAAAAAATATGGGAGGTCATAAGAAAAAAGGGAAGGATAAATAGCACTACTCTTTACAAATAAGTTAATGATTAAATCATTATTTATGATTTTATAAAATTTAAAATTAAATTAAATCACAAAAAAAAAAAAAAGAACTAAACCACATTGAACTATTAAAATGTTGTTCAATTTGGTTCGGAACTACAATTTTTATGAATGTTGTCATCATTCATAATATGGTCACAAAATATTATTCACAACTTAAAATTGTTTTAAAATGATCGTTTAAGATATTTGAGTGTTTACAATAAGTAACAAATTATGTATATATATATATATATATTAAAGGATCCGGTTCAGTTCCCAATGGATCATAATTAACTATAACATCACGGACCAAACCATAAAGTGTGATTCGCTTATTTTAAGAATTAAGACTGAACCATAGATTAAGAAAATCTAACGAAACAGTGTGATTTAATCTAAATTGGATTGATTTGTAATTATTTAAAATTATTTTGTTCCATTCTTCAGTAGAGGCACTACAAAAAATTAAGGTTTTAGAAACTAAAATTTAGAGACAAAATTATTTTTTAGGGACCAAAAATTTTTGTTGCAAAAAGTGTCGCTATTATATTTTTAGCAACAAAAATTGGACATCAATGACGAATTATTATTTTTTTTGGACCAAATTTTTTGTCTCAAAAAATAAATCATTTTGTGGCCAAATTATTTTGTTTATAAAAGTGTATTTATTAGTAACATTTTCAAAATTGTCGGCAAAGTCTTATTTTTTATTTTTCTGGACGACTTTTTAACGACTATCCTCACGACGATAGAAATTGGCCCCTAAATATCTTTTGCAACAAAATTTTCACTTTTTGAGAACAAAAAATTTGGTCTCTAAAACTCTTATATGTTGTAGTACGGAGATTGGATGTTTGATCTCCGCAAGTAATTATCCAGTCTTCTAAAGTGTATTGTTGGCTTGTTTTGGGTGCACCATGAAACCTTTCTCAGTTGTCTGAATTGTTCACATTTAAGAGCCTTATGAGTATATTATTTATACAACAAATTAGATTATACTATAATCACATAGTTAAATCACATTTGTCTTTTAAAAAAAAAATAATCCACAATATTTATACCTAATCTCAAATGTATCCAATCAATTTAAATGATCCACGATTAAAAATTAGCCAATACCAATTTAAAAATGATCCACATTTATTCATTCGATTAATTTAATTTTTTAATATAACTAATCTACTCAAATGTTCACATCTCGAATTAAAAAATTAAATTGTGTTTAGAGTGTATGATTTAAAATAAAATAATAAAAAAAAACACACACACACACAATATTTAATTGTTAACAAAACGAACAACAAACAACAAAACGACAACAACATGGGCTAGCTCAAGGCCCGGCTCAGTCTCTGCATGACAACTAATCAATCCTGGCCCAGATAGAAGCCCATCCAAAAGAAAAACATCAATCAATATAAGCCCACCAATATAACCCATAAACATTTTACAATATAAAGGCCCATGTCCAACTCAGTTTTGAAGTGGGCATGCCTCCAAGGAAACACCAAACATACAATTAAGATCAAATATATTATTATCATTATTATAAACAAAACGAAATTCGGTATAATTATGTTAAAATCATGTGGTGGTTTGTAATTTTTTTTAAAAATTTCAATGGAGGTTAATGTAATATATCATAATTTTTAATTATAAAGGAAAATATCTGTTTGGTACATTTTTATAAGTTTTTTTTTTTTTAGTTTTTTTTTTTTTTTTTTTTTTAAACTTCAACCCATTTTTTCATATTTTAATTATTTTTTTAATTAAAAAAAATAGACATCTAATCTACATGTACTTAAATAGAAAAAAAAATATGATTTTTTTTAATTTATTAAAAGAAGAAAAAAAATAAAGTAAGTCCGTATTTTTTTTCAATTTTAGTGAATTTTTAAAAAATATTTTTATTTTTTAGGTGTATTTAAAATATAAAAATATAAAAATATGAATTTTTTTTTCCCCTAAAAATAAAAAATTTAAAAATTGTATTTAAGGCCTTGTTAGGTATCCAACTAAAAGTCATTTTTTTTCAAACTTTTTTCTCTCTCATCTTTTTTTTTTTTCAATTTGTGTCAAAATTTTTTATTTTTCCATCCATCAAGAATTTATAAATTTTTTCAGAAAATTAAAAAAAATTCACTCAAAATTTTAAAAAAATTAAAAATAAATCACTCTGTTTGGTTTTCAATTTTCAAAAATAGTTTTTTGAATTTTCAATTCATATTTTTATATTTTTAATAATTTTTTAATTTTTTAATTTTTTTAAAATTTTAAGATTCACTTAATCTTAATTTTTTTTAGAGAGTACTTAATCTTAATATACTTTAAAAATAAAAAATTTATACATAAATTTTTAAAAAATTCATTGAATACAATAAAATACAAAAGTATATTGAATTTTCATTTTTTTTTGTATTTTTTGAATTTTTTTAAAAAATAATCACAAACATTATACAAAAATTTCTATAAAATATTTAAAAATTCACTAAAAATAAATATAAAAACACAAGAAATAAAAAAATTTAATTTTCGGAAAAGTGGTTTCAATTTCTAAAACCAAACAAGATGAATAACTTTTTATACTCCCTCCGTTTCAAAATATTTATCCTTTATTTCATTTTTTATTGTCCGAAAATATTAGTCCATTTTAAAAAATCAAGACTAAAATAATATGAATTTCTAATTTTACCATTCTTTTAAATTAATTAAGATTAATTAATATGTACAAAAAGTATAATTATAACAATTGATATTTAAAAAAAAAATTGCACTATTTTAATTTTAATCCAAAGGATAGTTTGGAAAGTCAATATTTTTGAAATGTAATAATTATTCTACCAAAAAAATTGAGAGCTGCTTTAGCACCTACCTAATTTTTTTGGATCCTCCATTTCTTTGAACTCCTACCCTAAACCCTAAATATTAATAAGATTTCTTTGAACACTCTACGTAATACCAATTTTATCCATATTCATAATATCATCACACCCAAGTGCACACCCACCTAATTTTGCACATCCTCTTTTCTTCTTCTCTTAATAAATGATAAACGATTGAGAGACAATTGAGAATTACAAACAATTGAGAGACGAATTGACTGTCCCTCTCTTCTCATTCTCTCACAAACGAAGTCTCTTTCTCATTGTCACCGTGAACGACGATATCTCAATTGGAAATCTCTTCAACTTCCTCTTTCATTTCCTCTCAGATAACCTTTAACTCTCCATCACATATTATATATTCTTTCTTTGTTTATTTCGGGGTAAAATCATCAATATAGGGGGTTTTAGAGGAAAAAACTCCAGAAAAACAGAATTAGGGGGAAAATCCCACAAAATGGAACCGTTTGGCATTTCAATGTTGAACAAAATGTTTATGTTCAACACTGTATTACTGAACCACTACTACAAAAACAGATAAAGATCACACGTTTTTTATGTGATCTATGTTATTTAATCACATTTTTTAAGTTTTGTCAAAGTATGGTCTTTGGGAGTGTGATTAAAAATGGTCTTTTTTAATCACACTTTTTGAGTATCATTAAAAGATGATTTTATCACACGTTTTGTGTGTGATAATAAATATTTAGATCACACATTTTAAGTGTAATTAATAACATTTAGATCACATCGTTCAAGTGTGATTAATAACATTTAGATCATATTGTAGACGCGCCTGAACGTCCCGGGAGAATCCCGTTTTGTTCATTGGGCTCACTACAGTTCGGACTCAAATGTCACGGTTCTGAATCTAATCTCGCAAAGTACAATGCAAGATTGATAAATCACCAAAGAGTCTAAATCTGGCAAATCGTTTTGAAAAATTGATTTTTAGAAAGAAGTGCCAAACATGAACTGCTTTGCCAGATACAGAGTTGCCACCTAAATATTTTATTTTGGGGAATTTAGGAAACCCTGACTCGTGCCTAAGGCCACGTGTCCGTCATTACCAAAGTTGCCTCGGCTCGGGAACTTGGGTACGATTGGGGAAGGTCATTTAATGAGCACCCCCGCTCGCCCGATCAAAGATTGGCCACTACTAAACACGATATCTTGTTTTTGAAAACATATGTGCTCTTATTCCGGTTTATTAGCCTAGAATTGCTACATGATGCGCACAGCATACAAGTATAGACTAGATCGTCTATGTTGGAACAAAACATCTCATGTTTGTTTTTGAAAGCGGTGTGCTACTCGCAAGTAGGCTAAACTGCGGATTTTGCCACCCTCAAGTGGGCTTAGAAAACATGGTGATTTGCCACTCTTAAGTGGGCTTAAAACTCGCAATCAATGAATTGTTCCAATTCAAATAATCCAACCTTCACCCATAGGCATTCAGGCAGGTATATCACATAAGCAGTTAGCCTCATGGCAAGCATGCTATCATGGCAGTCACTCACACACATGCAAGGATGCTAAAGCATAAACACTCACCGAGTACTCCAAGCCAAAACAGAAACTAGTTAGTAATCAATGCATGATCCTAATTCATGTTAAGATGGCTAATGCAACACATGCAAAATGCAACTAAGATAGGCTCGGGTATTCTAAGATGGCATATGAGATGCTATAGATAATATGTATTCAACTCGGAATTGAAATACAATGCAGTTAGTATGATGCACCGAGCCCGGTGCATGCAAGACAGATGAATGAATGCAAATATGCGAAGTATAAGGATGCTAATTGAAACATGCCCTAAAACTAACCATCGTAAGCTGGTAAATAAAAGGGAGAAAGACGTGGGGTTAGAAGACATGCGGTACACACACGCACACTTATTACAAAATTCGCCCTCTCGACGGAGGGTCCGAATAAATAATACAAAACCAACTAGCTAACCTAAGCTAAACAAGTTATTATACAATGAAATGAATAATAAGCTACAGCTAATTATTACACAACATTAACTAAGTAAGCGATCTAAATGAGAATACAAACTAAATGAATGTGGACTGCCTTAGCTTTGTTTTTAATAACAGGACGCATGCATGCTTGAATTGCCTTGTTCGGAAATCCTTCGCGATGCCCCAACTCACCTTTGTTTGTAATTGATCTCAGAAACTTGCACAAAGTTCCAGAGAGATGAAACTCCACCCTGGGAATCTATGGGAAGGCTACCGACCAGCTTATAGGCATGGGAGACCAACTATCGACCACCTTTTGTGGTGGAAACCAAAAAAAGTGGTCGGCCTGCCAGTAAATCTGGTCGGCCGACCAGTTTCCTTTCTTGGTTTCTAGTTTTCTGCAACAAAGGGAAAGAGAGATGCACAGTAAAGTATTTGCAACACATGTGTGCACGACCACTCTCCTCATCATTGCATAAGCTCAAGAGAGTGTAGTCCTCGACCCTTGGGCCACCAATCACGCATTTCGATACATGATGGCCGAGGAGCCAAATTGCACGACTCAATGTGAAATGAATGCACATACAAGCACCTAAAGCCAACAACTCCGTCATGGGTAGTCAAGAGTGTCGGCGATCGGGAATCGATGCACGTTTCATCATTTCAAGTATGAAACGTCCCTCGTTTCCCGTGTTCGGACTAACTCCTATTCCAAACACAATGTAACACATAACATGGCATGCACCAATGCGACTCTAGCATGTAATCTCAATGCAATGCAACTAAGTCATGCAAACATGCAAGGGATAACATGCAAACATGCAACTAGCATGCACAATGCTATGAACTAACAATGGCATACTCAATGCATATGACACTTAGCATACACAATGCACATAGAAACTAACATACACAATGAGATGAACAAGGCATGCACAATGCAATGATCAATCATGCGACAACATGGCATACTCAATGCTATGAACTACAATGGCATACTCAATCCAAAATGGACTTAAACCGAAATGGATGGGCCTCAGCCACACCCAAATCAGTGGCCAATACCAAGACTAAGGCACCAAAAGGCAAGACACACATGCACACATATTGGGGCAAGACACACATGCACACATATTGGTCCACAAGCTAGGCAACAAGAACACAACCCTTAGGGGCACTCAAGGGGTGACAAAAGTGGGATCATGACAAGTCTATATGCTCTGAAATTACATGCAAAGTGAAGCCATATCATGCAAATGGCTCAAATAAAGCATGCCAAGAGACTTGAAATACAAAGCTAGTCAAGGGCTTTACACTACAACCATACCGAGCAATGCTCGAATGACCTAAAACACTCAAAACAAACCTAATGCAGGTCAATATGGTAGCAAAAACATGCTAGGCTCGCAACAAAGATGGCAAGAAAGACAGGCTCCCGAATTAGCCCACAAACAAGACATGAGGGCATAACTCTTAAACACAATGAAAGAGTGATAAACACGAGAGCATGGCAGAAGTTTATGGTCTGAAATTACCTACCAAATGATGCCATGCCATGCAAGAGGCTCAAATATGACATGCTAGGGGTCCCATAGTGCAAGGCTAGCAAAGTCAAATGCACTATAGCTATGTAAAACCAAACATGCATGACCAAAACAAATTAAATTAGACCTCAAGCATGTTAAATCAAAGCCAAAAATGTGCTGGAGTGGAGTCAAAACATGCTAGAATGATGAGCCAAAACATCATGCACACAAGACTAGTAAGCAAGATTTGTTCTACAAGTACATGGAGCATGCAAAGGACTACCAAATCAGTCAAAAATAGAGTCATGACATACCAAATGATGACCAAAAATCCACTGAAATGGAGCTAATACATGCTAGATTGACATGTTACTTTGATGAGCCACAAATGGGATTACACTACACATATGAGAAGCATGCCAAGGGTGACCTAACCAACCATGGACAGAGTTTAGGCAGGCCCTAAAAGTCACCAAAAGGTGCCTAAACCAAGCCTTGAAAGTGTGAAGATGTATGCTCCTTTGATAGGCCAAAAATGCAAACAAACAAGACCAAAAAGAGAGAGGGTCACCCCTCTCTGATTTAGGACCTCAAAACTACATGCCAACCACTGAAAATTTACTGGATTTTAGTGGCTAAAAGGCCAAGCAAGGACTAGCTCAAAGGCCCTATGGAATGGCACAAAACAAGGCCAAATGAGGCATGCAAGAGGGTAGAAGACCCTCAATACCAAAAGGGCCTTAAACAAACATGTTAAGTGCTAAAAAATGAAGCTTTTTCTAGTTGAAAACAAAGCTCAAATAAGTATGCAAGTATGGCTAAGAGAATGATCAAGACAAAGCTTAAAAGAGGAGAAAATAGATTACCCTTGAAGCTCAGCAAAACCAGTAGGTTTCTTAGCCAAAAACCAGCTTTTCAACCTCCAAGAAAGGTCCTCTAAGAGCCTTAGTTCAATGGTGGGGTGTGTGGTTAAGATTTATGTGCACAAGTGTAAAGCAAAACACTCTTTAAGGCCCAAAATATAGAAATATAGAGGGAGATATATGCTTGCGTTAGGAAATTTTTCTGAACCTGTGCAAAGGAGAGAGAGGGCCTCTCTTATAGAGGTTTGAAGCTAAAGCTTCCTCAAGAAGCTAAAAGCTTGGATGCAAATCCTCCATACAATGTATGGAGGATACAGTCTGTGCCTTCCAGCTGGCATAGCTGGCGTCAACACAATCTGACAAAACAGGAGGAAACCAGTCGACCAAAAAAGGTGGTCGGCCGACCACTTTCCCTGGTTGGCCGACCAGGGCAAGTGGTATCCCAGATAAAAAGTGGTCGGCCAAGGGTAATCATGGTCTCCACACTGAAAGCAAGCCAATGGTGAGGTAGAAAACCAGAAAATATGGCCCAAAGACCAAGAAAACCAGTTTCCCAACCAGAAAACCGGCTGGCGGGGAGAAAATTGGTCTCCAAGAAAAAAACCTGGTTTCCCACCTTTGTACCATTTCCAAACAAGGAAAACAAGGTTTGTGCCAAGAACGAACCAACACGGATGCAAAACGAGAGTTCGGGGGCAAGACGCGCGGCTGGGGGCCTCGAAAACTGGCTGTTAAGCGCAAAAAATGGCGTATGACCACAAAAGTGGTCTCTTGGATCACAGTGTCCCTCTAGACAGAGGAAACAAGGTGTGTTCCAAAAAACGTGCCAAACGGAGAATGTTAAGCGGTCCCGAACCGAGGCGCACGACCGACGGCTCCGAAAATCAGAAATTAGTCTCCAAACGGGAACAGTGGCCTATGACCACGAAAAGTAGTCTACAACTACTGAGAGATGATCTACAAGACCTCTCCCTCCCTCCGGAAAGAGAAAACAAAACTTGGTCTGCGAACCAAGTCAAAGTACAAAGGGTCTCGAGGTCCGGAGGCGAGGCTCTCAGCCAAGAACTCCAAAACCTCGAAACGAGCACAACATGCACTATCACCAAGCGCTCAATCGGTGACGTCTGAGTCTTAAGGTCGGTAAAAAATGGGGTGTTTACACATATCTTTTAAGTGTAATTAATAACTAATAAAACTCGTGATAATAAACATTTAGATCACACCTTTTAAGTGTGATTAATAACATTTAGATCACATATTTTAAGTGTGATTAATATCTAATAAAACCTGTGATAAAAAAAGGGTTCGCTGTATTTGAAGAATAATCAGTATCATTTTTGTACGCGCATTTGAAAAATGTAATACACACTATATACTATACTTTGAATCACAACCACATATTGCATGGAATAACGTCATATATTTCATAAATGAAAGTTAAATGATCAAAAGTATATACAAATGAATTAAATAAAAAAAAAATTAACTATGCTTACATATATTAAAAAATGAAAAAACTTGAAAAACTAAATTCTTGAATTCTTTGACCATATTTTGCATCTCTCCAAGAAATTTCTGACCTGAAAAATGAAAACACAAATTAATTCAGAAACTGCTAGAAGCATATGAATAAACTAACTATTTGTAGAGACTGTTCTAGTCTTACAAAAGATAAAGTCGGACCTTTTCTCATCACATTGACTCTTAATCTCCTACATCAATAGAAAATGAATAATGACTTTGATTGTTACTAGTATAAATGTTTGGATTACCATATAGATATGACATATATATAGAATCAATAAATCCAAAATGAAAATCTTAAATACATGGCCAGATATTTTAAAGTCATAAAACCAAATATACATAGAATCAACAAATCCAAAATAAAATCTTGAAGTGATTATGCATTCCTCACCAACTAAAGAAATTGTTTTTTAGCAATTTAAAGAACGGAAGTTGTATCATACTTGCATGTATTTCAACTCATATTCTTTAGGACGAAATTAATCCATTCAACTCGCACTTCATCAAGTTCTGTTTCCGTGTAAGTCTTTTTTTCCATTAAATTGCAAGAGGTTATTTAGAAACAATTCGATAATGAAAAAGATGTACAAGTATCATGAATATAATATATAGTAATAAAAGTTAGAATTTATCTCACATCTTGTTTTCTTAGGATGTTTTGATCTAAAATGAGGTCTTTCTTAAGAATATTAAGTACTTCCAATATTCAAGATGTAAGTACTTACATGTTCCAATATTCAAGATAACTTGCATGTTCAACATAATTTGCATGTTGAACATGTAAGTACTTCCAATATTCAAGATCAAAGAATAATGATTTCTTCTTCCAACATTTTGTACCACCAACATCTAATACTTTTTAATTTCTCTTTCCCCATATGGTTACAAGCCCTTCAACCTTATTTGATATCTCCTCCCCACTTAATGGTATTGGAGCTAATTCAAACTCCTACTCACCATTAAAAGCCTTTTTTTGCCTCCGATATGGATGGTACTGTGGAAGAAATTTTCTGTGGCCAGCATATGTGTTCTTCTTACCATATTTTAATCTGTGAGAACATGTTTCTTCACTATAAATTGGACATACATAATATCCCTTTACAGTACAACCACTCAAATACCTGATGCTGGAAAGTCATTAATTGTCTACAACAATATAGCCTTCAGCCTGAAGTGTTCTTCTTTATAAGCGTTATAAACTTCAACACCTACCTCCCACAACATTTTCAAATCATCAATTAGTGATGCCAAGTAAACATCAATGTCATTACCAGGTTGTTGTGGACTTGATATTAACAATGACAACATCATAAATTTCCTCTTCATACATAACCATGGTAGAAGATTATAAGTAATCATTATAACTGGCCAACAACTATACCTACTGCTAAGGGAATAGTGTGGATTTATTCTATCTGCAGAAATAGCTAATCGAAGGTTTCTTGGCTCTACAGCGAAATCTGGCCACTTGTGGTCTACTAACTTCCATGATGGAGAATCCGCAGGGTGACACATTGTTGCATCAAAATCTCTTTTGTGAGCATGCTATGTCAAATCCTTTGCTACTTTTGTTGATTGGAACATCCTTTGAAACCTTGGGATAGGTAGAAAATACCATAAAACTTTTGCAGGCACATCCTTTCTTATTTTAGTGGAATTCTTCTTCAACTTCTATCTCGATGTACCACATGTAGGACATGAAGTTGCATCTTTGTACTCCTTTCTATAGAGTATGCAATCATATGGACATGCATATGTTTTCTCATATCCCATTCCCATTGCAGCAAACGCCTTCCCAGCCTCATACATGGATGATGGTATTTCATTGTTCATTGGCAGCACATCACCTAACAACGTCAATAGATCTGAAAACCAGTGTGAGATAGGCCATTTGTAGTTTTGAAGTTATACAGTTTAACAAATGTAGATAACTTGGTAAACTTTGTGCAACCCGGATTCAATGATTTTTCCGCATCTTCAAGTAATTTCTTAAACACTTCAGGATCATCCGTGCAATGATCATATGCATCTTGAACCATTTCTATTGTTTCAGCTACATTGTCTATAGGAGACGTGTCAAATTGTTATTGGGAAATATCTTGTTTATTTAAACATGGTAATGCCCCATTGGTGACTGTTTCTCCATGCCATATCCATGTGGTATAACTTTGGTCAATACCATTGAAAAAGAAATGATTTCTAATCACTCGAATGGGTTAGCTTCTCGAGTTTCCACAAACTCTACAAGGACAACGAATGGATTGAAGATCAATTGTATGAATCATAGCAAAATTAAGAAATTGTTCAACTCCATTCTCATAGTCTTTTGATCTTTTATCCTTAAACATCCAAGATTTTTCTATTTTAAATGTATTTTTGAATACTTATATCAACAAAGAAATTAGAATATAAAACAATAAACTAGAGGCTACACAGTTGATAACCTCAAAGAAATGTCATTGAGAAGGCACAATTTCTTTGATAGAACATTAAATGCCTCAAGCAAACTAGCAACAAAAATAAATAATAATAATAATAATAATAATAATAATAATAATAATAATAATAATAATAAAAAAGCATCTTATAACAAATAATTTATCTGATCTATGAATAATTGCAAATTCAAAAAAAGGAAAAAATAATAATTCCACAAAGTTTAAACAATCTAGGCATTAATTATTCAATACTATCATTTATGTTGAATGTTTCACATCCAAGAGGAGCAGCAACTAAGTGCTTAGTTGCATTTATGTTGAATGTTTCACATCCAAAAGGAGCAACAACTAAGTGCAGCAGCAATAACAACTAAGTGCAACAACAACAGCAAAAGCATTAACAAACCGAAACAAGTCCTTATTTGAAGTGCATTACTATCCATTTATGTTTGAATTTAGTATAAACATCTACGTGGTATTTGGACTATTTGTTAAATGTTGGACTATTATAGAATTACTGTATTTTGGGCTATTTTTTTAATTAGGTGTGTTAAATTGATGCAGTTTTGGGGTTACATCCTAATGTCTTGGGTCTATTGGTAGGTTGTGTCCCCTGTTCACCCCTATTCTCACTTCTAGGAATTTCAAGATTAGTAGAAAATTGGTTCTCAACAAATACTTTGAATTCAAGAAATTTAGTAAACACTTCACTCTTGTAGTGAAGAGGAAACAACAAAGTGAACTTACACATTTCATCAACAAAATGACATGGTACTTGTAACCTGTCATAAAAGGTGATAAAGGACCCCAAACATTTGTGTCAATGAGGGCAAGAGATTTATTGTAAGTAGAATTAGACAAGCTAAAGAGAGTTTGTGACTCACTCTTAGATACACAGCAGTGAGTACACATACTTTTACAATGTTTATTAAAAGAAAGTTTCTTCATTCTTAGCAAGGTGATGTTGCTTCTGAGATGGGAGATGCCCCAATCTGCAGTGCCAATTCGAAGAAGAAGAATTGCTTTGAAACCATAAAGCAATTCATGGAATGAAGAAGTATATCTTTTGAATGAGTTCTATACAGAGTACATGACCATACATGCATATATTGCATAACCATCTAACTGAACTACAATTCTAACTACTCTATAACCAACTCAACCTAACTGTAATTAATCCTAACTACATAACTGTGTCAATTTGGGAGTGGAATGATAAGGTGTAGCCCAACTCACTTAGGTGGTTTTCCTCTCAAATAGGAAGCAACTTGCATCAGTAGCAAAAACAACTCTGCAGCAACAGCAGCAAAACAACTCTGCACCATGCTTGTTGATGCATACTGTTTGTAGGATACTTGAAGGTTAGTAGGCTACTTGTTGCTACTGCATACTTGCTGATGCATACTGCTGGCTGCTTGCTGCTGCTGGCAGCACAATGAGTGTAATGTTAGGTGATACAAGCCTTCCACTCAGCAGCATAGCTACCAGGCCTGCAAAAGAATAAGGTTCTTTTTGCTACCTTAAGTGGCCTGAATTTTTTCGGTTGGGCTGGAAAAACTATCATTTTAAAGGGTAATTGTAGTAGCATAAACTACTCTTATAATTTTGGAGAGGTTAGTCTCAATGTTTATGTATGCTTCTCAATGCTGTATTGGTAGGCCTAAGCTGTTTGAGCTAACGTTTGTGGTTTTGGTAGTCCTAGAGATCATGATTTTGTAACCTCCTTATTTGAAAGATGCTTGTATGCTGGTTTATCAGCCTTGAGAAGGAATGCAGTGCACTTGCAAATTGTTTACAGTGTATGCTAGGGATCATTGGCTTGTCTATGAGGAACTTGCAGAGAATAGAACATCTTTACTTCTCTATCACTTCTACAATATATACTTTTCACATATAGCAGGTGGCCAAGTGATAATGAAAAATGTATCTTATTTGACTCGTTGGTGCCCTTCGTTCTGTTGTTTGGTTCTTTGAACTTTGGTTACCACTTGTTATACTAAATATGTTAATCTGATTTGTGATGATTGGCTTTATACTAGTCTTTTCTCTACACGTACAGTTCCTTTGAACACATGAAATGAATAGTTTTAGAATAAAATTGATTATGATTTGGATCATTTGGAAGAATAAAATTGATCATTATCTTATAAATTATTCATAACAATTTATTCTACTTCGATGTTTCTTTTGAGCCCAAAATAGAGTTTAAATAGGTACTGAATCAAGCCCAAAACAGCAGCAGCAAAGTAAAACAACCCAATGGTCACTTGTAGAAAGGAAATTCAAACGAGAAGATACCTTGATTGTGCGATCTGTAGAGCTAGTACAGAACCATGTATTACTTGGATCAAATGCAATAGATTTTACCCATCCCAAATGGCCACTAATCACCTAGATAAGTTAATATTTTAGAATGTCATAGAGCATACGGTATAGATAAGCAAGATTACACACATAAATTGAGATGAAAGCAAACAAAAGATAAGAAACCATATGAATTATGACTAGCAAATAAAGTTCAGAGGAACAAAAAAGGACTGCAATCACTTCCTTTCCAAGTCATACAACACACTTTTAAGTCGCTATTTGAGTTAAAGACTTGAGGAAGTTAATCTACATTCTAGAGAAAAGAGATTGAACTCTCTTTGGTTCTAATCCAATCTATTGTTATGACACTGTCCAAACAGGCTCAGATTGTTCATTCTACCATCTTGGTGACAACCAATTCTAAGACCAAAATGCTATCTCGAAAGAGTGAGTACATGTTGTATCCTGCCAAATATCAAAGCCACTCCACTAAGTGGTGCAAGAAAGAGGCGCTGAAGCACAATTCAATTTAACATGTGCTTGAGCCTCTTGGAAACTTCAGAACATTTGTCTTTATTGTTTTATTCCTAGTCCAAGACATAATTTTCAGCTTCTTCAAAACCATGGCATTCCCCAAGAGATACCTTACCAACTTCATTTCCACCTTACACCTTGTAAATCTGCTAAATTCAATTGTCTCTAGGCAGAGTGACAGTCATTGGGGCACTCTCACTAGTGGCCACTGCCACACACATGACTTGTAACATTTTAATTCCTAATAACAATCACAATAAAAAACATCGAAGATACAAATTTAAAATAAAATAAAATAAATTGAAATGATCTCTTAATAACTGAGTTCACCTTATTGAAAACTAAGGGCAGTATGAAGCCTCCTCAGATCAAGTTATTAGTCTATTAAAACTATAGTTAACTATAAGTAGTTGTGGTTAGGTTAGGAAGTTAGTGGTTATGGTTAAAGCATTGTATCACATGTATATAATACATTAGAACCCTCTCTAATGATCACTGAAAGAAATGAATCTCAATTTCTTTAGCTAGCTGCTGGAGTTCAAAGTGATCATTTGCCAAAAGTAACCTTGATTCTAACAAGTACAACACAATTGTGGAAGTCAGCAACCATGATTTAATGGTTATTTATATCCAAAAGGTAAAATGGCAAAGGCCACTAGTAAGTATACTATTAAAGTTCTAGTCTTAAAAAAAAACTTATGTTCCACCAACTTCTCCGATAACTTCTGAGCTGTTGGATAAAATGGAAGCTCACAAATTCCAACCTTGCAAAATCATATTGGTATTCAGGAGAATACTAAATAAAATACTGCTGAAAAGTTCTTCCAAATCAAGGAATGAAAATATGGATTAAACACCAAGGAAAACCAAACTGCAAGAAAAATAAAACAAGTCTATGGGTCAAGCAAATAAATTGCAATATCGGTTGAGGCAGCAATCATGGTTGTGTATAAGACGGTATTGGGAGTGGGGAATCGGAAACCAAACTTGTGAATTTTTTTCAAACACTAGCAAATACCAAAAAAACTCATTGAAGAACATGTTCTAACTTTATTTATCACAATTTGAATGTTTGTAATGGTATTTAATCAACATTGTGGCACCTAAAAATATGTTCTGTAAAATATTATAGAATTTTATGTTGTTTTTGTAGGACAATCTTCACTGTATTTAAATTAATTAAATTCTGTTGTGTACTAAATAACAACCAGAATATAAAGAAAGAAAGGAAATGAGAGAATTTGTTTGATTACAAAAATCAAACTCGAAATAAAAATAAAAAAATAAAATAAAAACAGATTTTATTTTGTTACAAAAACAAAATTAAAATCTAATTTAAATAAATAATAAAACACTGAAAATAAATTAAGTAACTTACTTGATTTAATTTCTTCGAATTATAATCTGATCAAGTCCAGTGTTTGACACTGTGTCCTTAAGACAGATTCGTCCTTTTTACGGTGCTTTTAAAAATTAGACGTCTATCTCCCAGGATGAAATGATCTACTACAAACAATAGCAGCACTACAAATTGTTTGCCTTACGAATACACTAAGTGTTTACACTCTTTCTTTCAGAAAATAAATGCAGCAAAATGCAGAGATTTATATCAGAGGATGGAGTACGAAAATTGGAGTTAAAATCCAAATGAGAGGCTAGTCTATTTATAGATGTAAAGGTGGCTATTGGTTTTGAATTGAACAGGTATGAAACCTGTTGGTTTTGAATTCAAACAGATTTGAATTTGTTGGGTTATATTTCAAACAGATAACAAAACGGAAAGGGCCCTATTTGGGTGTGCAATAATACCAGACTGGTTTATTTCGGGAAGGGCCCTGTTTGGATGTACAGTAAAACCAAACCAGTTTAATTTTGAATTATAGATTTTATTTTACCAAAAAATAAAATTAAATTCAAATATTTTTGGCCCAAAAAGATTAGTATTGGGCTGAACAAGCCCAACCCAACCTCACACCACGCACCCGCGCCCAAAGCCCAGCCCAGCCCAGCCCGCCCGACCGAACGGACGGTGGCGGCGGCGCGCGCGTGTGGTGATTTTTGGGTCCAATGGGTCTAACCCATTTTGCCCATAACCTCTCCCTCTAAAACACTTGGGTACCCCTTGGGGCACACCCCAAGTACCAAACCCAAGCCTTAAAAACCCATTCAAAACCTCCCACCAAATCAATGTGGGACAAGCCATTTTACAACCTTAAGGAATTTTCACCAAAATTCCATTTCCATGGAGCACACTTTGGCTTCAATTTCCCATTCACTCGGTAATGGTTTTGAGCAACCAAATATACCACGTGAATCACAACGCGGCATTGAACGCGTTACCACTTTGACTCGTGAAAATCGACGCACGGGGCCCACCTAAAAAATAGATCGAATTTAGGATAAAATTTTGGTTTTACCCAGAATTTATAACCATTTCCAACAATCCCCCACATGAATGGAATTTGATGACAACGGAAACGCAACAATATGCAGATTTATCGAAAGAGTATAAGTCGAAAATATCTTGTATCAGGATAAGTAGTTTTCGGCCTTGAACCTAGTGATAACCTATCGGACATACTAGCTAACCAATGGGCGCGATGCCTTGAATTGTTCAGCCGTTTGTGTAAGCCAAGATAATAGATTTCACACAAAATATCTTCTAACACATCGTGGTTCTCACTGTTGTGTTCATTTTGGCCTTGAACGCACCTGGTTTTCATAAGTGTTTCTAGAGAATAGAAGAAAATTCCAATAAATGAATTTTAAATAAATCTCAAACTAGGTTGTGTTTTGTTTTACTACTATGCTGAATTCTATTTTAACCTACTGCTTTCTATAAGTTTTTTAGTCGAAGAGACACTTGAAACAATTCAAAATAAGTCAAATTTCTTGAAGTTGTACTAGGGGAGCACAATAAATCACTGCCTTCAAACTCTATTGCAAAATGTGCTAAAATTTTATTGGATTTTCACCAAAAATTTATCATTAGATCTTCAATTTTTCTATCTGAATCAAAAATGAAAGAGTGAAAGAATCAAGTCTTATTATGTTGCAGACACATAGAAGAAGTGTAAATTGAATCAAATTATGGTTGAACAACCTCACCTATTCACTTCAATGAAAAGCTAAAACACTTCCACTTCAACAAAACACATTCAGAAAGTAGCATTGACAGCAAAATCGAAAGAAACAATACATACACATACCTGTAGGGCAAAGGAAAATCATATTTGGATATGAGACAGAGAGGGCACAGCTTGTCAATACAAAATCAAGGCATCGACATTTCTACCCTGCAATGAATCCAATATTAAAGAGATGCTCGATAAGGACCAACAACATATGGTGAATGTCATTGTATTTTTATAAGAAAAGTGAGGTCATACCACCCCAGAATAGAGTAAACAAATAAATACAAGATCAGCTCTACAGGAAACATAAGCATGAGATGAGATAAATCTGTTTGACCCATCATAATCACTTTGTTGCCAAATTCATGAGCCCATAAGAAGCTCAAGGAAAAGCCAATTCAATGTAGAGAGAAAGCTCATAACTTGGTCTAATTTCTTAATATGGATTCATAAAAAGCAAGCTAACAAATCAACCCAAAAACAAAAATATTTGCGTATAAAACTACGGCATTATGGTAATTATGTAACCATCCTCTATTTTTGGAATTATAACATCAGTTTTTAAATATTTAGCTTATTTTTTTTATTTTTTTTTTTAAATGAAATGAAAGAAAGAAAGAAAGATGGAAAAGAAAAGGGAAAAAGATAGCACATAGAACTCTAGGTCAATACCAAATCAAAGCCCTAAATCTAAGAGAACCAAAAACTCTAGATTGTAGCATTTCGAATTAGCTAGCTCAGGATCTGCATCCGTTCAATCCAGATCAAAGTCATTCAAATCAAAAACAACATCAGCCAAGTCCATATTTGAGCTTAAAATCTTAGGCCAGAACAATAAATAAGCAAACGAATAAAAGTAGTTTGATCTCAAA